>JAPEVF010000692.1:0-23736 GCA_029747585.1 Pleurotus djamor
GAAGGTGATCGAGTTGGAATGGGTCGTGAAGGTGATCGTCCTCTGCATCAGTAACAGACGGGGTAGGCGTAGACGAAACCGAAGAAGTTGATGCGATGGGCGGGGCGAGTGATGAAGAGCGTTTCCTGTTTATTACCTGCGGAAATGACGCGTTGGCTAGGCGTGTGGGATGCCGCCGAGTAGGTGAATCAGAGGGCGATTGTGGTGGCGACTCTGTCGTTACTGGGATCGCTGGAGGCAACGAACTTTCGTCAAAGTTTAAATCGATGAGTGCAGCCTCCGTCCCCTCCACCATTTCTCCAAACTCCGTATCGTCCTTCGTAATGGGTTCCTCCTGAGCTTGAGATGACGGTCCAGGGTCCTTTAACCAATACAAAGGGTCGTCTTCATGCAACAGCAATTCATCCAGTACGCCCTTCTGCTTGCGTTCGGAGGCAAGTTTGGCATCGTGCGCGAACTTGTCAAAGAAGCTCAAGCTCGTAGAGGTTCGTCTGGTCGATCTGGTCGTACTGGTAGTAGATGATGTGGTGACTCCTTCGTCGCCCAAAGGGTCAAAAGAGGCTAGAGGATCCTCCGACGCCGAAACCGACACGAATGCACCAAAGTCGTCCGCTGATCCTATGGACGTGTTACGACGTGTGAGAGTGTCATAATGTTTCACCTTGCTGGCGAGTCCATCGTTAGTGGGAGGCAGAGAGACATTGGCCTGTGTAGGAGAGGCTCTGGGAGTCCCAGGCGAGAATAAAGTTGCAAACTTATCAATATCGGCTTCGTTGGCGGTCATGTAGGTTCAATGTAAACTGTAAACTTCGTTGCAACTTCGTGCAAAAGGACAGAGAGGCGCTCCTAAGAAGCGCCGACTGTCGAAGGAAAACAAAATATTATTCCGATACGGGGAATCGAACCCCGAGCTGCCGCGACCTTCACAATGAATTAATGAAAGGCGGCAATGTTAGCCGTTACACCATATCGGATGTGCTAGGCGGTGACATTCAGCCCGTGATGATATGGTTTTGGCGGATTGATTATTTGAATGATGAAGCCATCCATGGTATCATATTTTGGATGTCCGTATATCCACTCAATTGTATTCGTAAAATCCTTTGCCATTCTTTTTACCATACCACTGCGCATCCACCATTCGCTCCAGAAGGACACTAGGCCGGTATTTAGAATCGCCAGTGCCCTCATACAGCGTCTGCTGGATTGCAAGACAGGTATCAAGACCAATGCTACGAGCAAATGTCAGCCAAAACCTCGGAGAACGGTGACGGGATAGCATACAAATCAGCTGGGAATCATAAGGCATCAGCACAAATATCAGAGGCAAGTATATTCGCGCTTACCGAGTTGAAGGGGTCCCATTGGATGGTTCATTCCAAGTTTGAGTGTGGTATCGATATCTTCGCGAGTCGCAATACCCTGTTCAAGTTGGATCATATTTAGCGATGGAGTTTGAATAACATATAATAGCTACCTTTTCTAAATGCATGATGGCCTTGCAGGCGAAGAGATACATGAGTGTGTCATGTTACAAGATGAGATAAAACATACTTCATTGATGAACGGCATCAACAGAGCGTTGGACACGAACCCAGGTACGTCTTTTGATGTGGTGACCTCTGCAAAAGGATCGATGAGTATTTAAGGTACTCAGACAGATAGTACGCATGTTGTCTCACCTTTACCACAAGCAGTGGCAAACGAACGAGCTCTATCTAGAACGTCCGGCGTGGTTTGAAGAGCGGATATCAGCTCTACCAGTTTCTTCGGGGAAATGTCACTATGCATCATGATTTCGCTAGGAACACACTGACCATGACGGGTACTGGGTTGAAGAAGTGAAGACCTAGGCACCATGGCGTCAATACTGTTGTCCAAGAACATGAGATAGTGACGCACCAACGACGCGACCTGCGCTTTGCTTGCCTTGTTCACTGGCTGCGCTGACACCTTTGGGTATGGCAGAAGCAGCGATTTTGGTGATACTGATTGAACTAGTGTTGGTAGCTAATATCGCGTCCGGACGGAGCTCAGCAGCCAGCGAAGAGAATATAGACTGCTTCAAAGTCAAATTCTCCGAAACCGCCTAGAAGTAAACACAGAATTAAGATCATCCTTCCCACAAACAAATGTGCGGAATATCTTACCTCAACAACCATATCGACATCGCGTATGCCTTGGATGCCCTTCTCGTGATCGACTGGAATAATCTTCTCCCTAGCTTCTTTGGCTTGCGTGCTATCTATTCTTCCCTTGTTCACATCCTTCTCCAAAAGTTTGTCCACAAAGGCCAGCCCTTTCTTCGTCTGCTCTGGAGATCTATCGTAAAGGAGAACGGGGACCTTGGCCCGGAGAGCGGCGACGAGGGCAATCCCTGTGCCCATCTGGCCGGCTCCCATGACACCAATTTGGCGGATGTTGTGGGCAACGAGGCTCATGGTTGATGCAGAGAGTAAAGGCGGACAGGAAGGAGAGAACGGGAGTAAGCAAGTGGAACGGGAAATGGGACGAAATTATGAATCACGTGTTACAAGGTCCGGCGATCAACGCGGTCCTCAGGCGCGAGCATGATGTCACACTCCAAAACCCATGCAAAATGCAAATCCTACCCTCTCCGTGAACCATGACCAGCACGCTTCCACCTCTCGTACAGGCGGTCTCTGGAGCGATAGGCAGCGCAACCGCCAACGCGCTCACTTACCCGTTCGATCTGGTTACAACCAGGTTCCAGCTTCAGCGAGGCGCGAAGAGGGATACCGGGATATTTCATGCATGTCATGTAATATGGGGGATAATACACAGAGACGGGGTCGAAGCCCTGTATGATGGTCTATCAGCCGATACCATCGCGACTCTGTTATCCAAGTACGTGTTGAGCCAATGTGTCCAAGTCACTGATCACAGTACTGACACAATGGACGATGTAGCTTCTTCTACTTTTACTTTTACTCATTTCTACGTTCATTGGTCACTTCACGTCGCCTGAAGCTCAGCCCTTCAGCTTCAAACAAACACACAAGTCGACCCCACAAACCGACAATGATAGAAGAACTCATACTGGGCTTTGTCGCTGGAGTTGCGTCTCGTGCTGTTTCGACTCCACTGAATATCGTCACACTGAGACTGCAAACTGAACGCAAATCGGATGAAGAGGAGGTCGAAAGAGGTAAAGAAGATGACTCTGATAGCGACTCCGAGTCCGAGGATGAGGATGACTCAAGTGATGACGGTATCAAAGCCGTATTTGCTTCGATCTACCGCGAAGATGGAATAGCTGGTTTCTGGAGAGGTCAGTTAACTTGACTTATTACCGAGTCATTTCATAAGATATTTGTGCTTCGCATCGAGCTGATGGTGTGGTTATAGGATTCCGACTCTCCATCCTCCTATCCCTCAACCCATCCATCTCTCTCGCTTTATTCCAACTGTTCCGCCGAGCAGTCTCCATAAGTCGGCGTAAGCCAGCACCACCCAACCCCTCAGCCAGGGAAGCCTTCATCGGCGGCGCCGTATCCAAATCTATCGCAGTATCCATCCTCTACCCTCTCCTCTTGGCAAAGACGCGTCTACAGGCATCGCGTGGATCGTCGTTCAAGCAAGTACTCGTAGACTCGTACACGGGCCACTTTCATAGGCACCCTTCGCTTCCCCATCACATCGATGGAGATATTCCGCGACCTCCAGCTCACAAAGGGAAGACGAAGAACCTGTATCAGGCTCTGTCGGTACAGATTTTGAAGGGATTTTTGAACCAGGGTATGACATTTTTGGTCAAGGGAAGGATAGAACAGTTGATCGTCCTCGTTTATATGAGGAGACTATTATAGTTCGTTGAAGATAGGCGATGATACGACGAGCTTGCAATCCTGACGCAATAAACTGACACTATATACTACTCATCTTAACTGGCCATCACTATCAATCCGATATGGTGTAACGGCTAACATTGCCGCCTTTCACGCGGCAGCTCGGGGTTCGATTCCCCGTATCGGAAGGGAACATTTTGATTGTAGCGTTTTTGTCGGGGGGGCAAATAAGGGGTGCATTACTATTTGGTACGGGTACCCGTACCACTGCCAGACTCAGAACGAAGTTTCTTCCTGTTTACCTCCCAGATCGATCTAGGACTTTCCAGATCCCAATCCATCAAAGCTGAGTGTAAACCGTATTCATCCGGATGCGAAATCCGGAGGGTGACTCTGGGGTTGTTGATATGCTCCACACGAGCCAACAGCCCAGAACGAGCTTCTGCCTCCGTGGGTCGAGTGCCCCCTCCGTTATCCTGAACTACAACCACCACAAGTTGTATGTTTGGGCAGTTTAAGACAAGTCCAAGGATCCATTGTAAGGACTCTGCAAGTGTCTCGGGGGTGTCGCCAAAGTTCTTCGTGACAAATCGGCAAGCAAAGTGGGTTAGGTGGGGAAGAGGCGTTAAAGGGAAGTCGTGTGGTACGTCGTCTGGAAATGCGAGATGTGATACAGTCTCCAATAAGGGAACTTCGCTGAGACGAGTTTGTAGCAAAAAGCCACAGTAAACAAACTGCTTTAGGCTTGGGGGAAACACGGTACACCCCTCGATGCGGCGTATGTTGTCAAAACAGTGCAAGGTGTGTAGACTTGTGCATGTTGACGCAAAGAGACCAAAATCCAAGAAGGGCGTGCACCAGATAGCGAGAGTATGTAAATTCTCTTGTACCACAGAGCCCCGATCCTTCATGATACCGTTGAAGTTGTCCACGTCCTTTGAGCGTTTGAGAATGAGGAGTCGCCAGAAGTATCGCTCCACACGCGTGTGTAGTTGCTTCGATACAAGGCGAAGTGACGCTGCGGTCCGTCTGTCTTCGGAGGCAGCGATCTCCAGGATGTACTGAGCAATCTCTGTTGGGGCATCTTTTGCAATCCTACAGATCAATTAGAACGTTTCTTGACGAAGGAGCACTAGGATTTTACCGTTGCAAAATGGCATCAGGCTTGTTGTTAGAGAAAACTGTGCCCATTGATGCGATGCAGTTACTATGTGGGTTCATCTGCTACACACTGAGATTAAGTATGCGGGAGCTGCGGCGTTGATGACGATGGGGCACACGTAACTTCTTCCACTTTGAGCACGTTTGACGTCTCGACCACCAAATGGAGTCACTCACACCTCCTGGCGACGGTGGGATCGTCGACCTCTCACACAGCCTCGAAAATGGAATGCAAGTCTACCCCGGCGACCCTGTGTTTCATTCGCGCTCTCATGCATCTGTAAAGTCAGATGGCTACGCTGTGACGCACCTCTCTTTTGGTTCGCATTCTGGAACACACGTCGACGCACCATCCCATTTCTTCGAGAACGGAAAAACCATCGACCAACTTCCTCTTTCTACATTCATAGGCCCTGCCGTTGTCGCCGATCTGGGAGGAAAGGGCGAAAGAGAGAAGATCACTTGGGACGATCTTGTTCCTTTCGCCGATCAATTGAAACCTGGAAGGATTTTACTTCTCAAAACGGGGTGGTCGCGTTTCTGGGGAACGCCAAAGTACCATGACCATCCGTTTCTTGAGAGGGACGCAGCGGAGAAAATCGTAGCCAAAGGAGTGAAGGTACTGGGGGTAGACACGTTGAACCCAGACGAGACTGTGATCAACGGCGAAGGCGTAGAAGGCTTTGGAGTGCATGAAGTGTTGTTGGGCTCGGAATGCGTGATTGTAGAGAATATGACCAACCTGGGGGTGGTTGAGTCGGGGATGATAGTACAATTTATTCCTCTCAGGTTAGCAGGTAGTGATGGATCCCCAGTACGTGCGTTGGCAATGCCATCAAATGCCTTTCGGTAAGAAGTACATAAATATACGATGCGTGCAGATGGGAAGCGGATACATGAATGAGAGGATGCAGTCCAACAAGAACAAGAAATAAGTTGTAGAAATCAAGACACTAGACCTGGAACTCCTTCGTGACTTCCACTAGCCCGTCAGCCAACTTGGTCACAACCGTCCATTTCGGCAAGAAACTGAGCAGTTCTTCATACGCAGGGATCTTCGCACCATCAACCCCTTCCATTCCAACCATACCACTCGCGTACTCAGCCCACTCGCAAGCGACCTTCCCAACAATAGCATCTACACCCTCCGGAGACTTGATATCAACCTCAAATTGCCGGTCCCAACTTCGACTCCACAACCTAAGTTGCTCCAATAAACCTTCTCCTTCATACCCTCTCTGCAGTTCTGGGTCCCCTCCAACGACATGGTACTCCGAAATGTGGCTCCCTGGATTGAAATACAAACGACATGAACGTGTATTATGCCCACCGAGCGTGATACGGGCCGATGCTCCATCTGAACGTGAGGTGTTGAGGATGATCCATGGATGACGATTATAGAGGTCAACTCCAGGCGACGGCGTAAGTCGACTCTCCCATGAGCACTTTGTGAGACCCTCCTTCTCAGCATCAGGTCCACAGGTTACCTCTTGGCCCATTGCAGAAGGCAGAGCGGATGTCACGATGCTTTTGATATACACGGGGACGCCGCTAAGGGAAGTGACGACCTTCGTGGTAGAGGAATCGAGGGCGACTCGCTGTTGGAAGAATAACTTGAGGGGCGACTCCAAGGAGAAAGGGAATGCCAGAAGTGTAAAGATCGTGGCCGCAGCAAAGACGACCAGTAGGAGATACGTCAGAGAACGATGTGTCTTGATCATGAACGGAGTGAGAGGGAGGATGAGTAGCGTCGATATGAAGGACAATGCTGCGTACACTGAGGTATATTTCGGTATGTCAACCAATTAACAGAATACTGCAGCGCGACTCACCAGTCATGGCAGAGCTACCATCAGCGAGTGTTTGAGGCAGGGCTCCAAGCAAGATGACAGCAAGGTGGCTGAGCAAAATCAGTGGGATTGGTAAAACAACCAGAAGCTGGATGATCCACCACCCAATTGCCCCACGTTCCTCATCATCGGAGCTTGTTCTAGGAGCGGAACGTTGTTGCGCGATGAGGGGAGTGATTTCAGTCGGATCGGTTTCGATTTCTCTGGCCTCGTGCTCGGGTTCTTCATCCTGTCCCACAGCGTCGTACCGGACTCCTCGAACAAAATGACTTCTCCGAGCTTCCTGGTTGTGAAGTTCCCAAACAGCCGTCCCACGAGCACCAATCATGTCCTCGATGCCACTGATGACGCAGCCCAACCATGCCAGAGAATTCCATACGGTGGCGGAGTATACCCCTCCTACATCGACCTTTTTGATGGCCACGGTTGAGAGAAGTAAGAGGAACCACGTTAAGATGTAGAGCTGAAGTAATGTGGTATGCTTCTGCTGTTCGGGCAAAAGGCGACCATCGAGACGGATAGGAATGTTGAGCACGGCAGTGAATGTCAGGTATGCCAGTGCTACCGAAGAGGCGAGAACAACATAAGGATATGAGTAAACAACCTACGCGCCCGGTTAGATGAAATGCAAGCTGAGAAAAAGATGACCCTCACATATCGATTGACTTGAACGTAAAGAGTCACTAGAAGAACTTGGAACCCACTGGTAACGCCGAGTGCCAACCAAAACTTGGCCCATTTCCAAAAACCACTGAGCCATCGCATGCTCTTAAACCATTCCCAAGCGTCTCTCCAGAAGCTCCCTTCGGGGACAGGGACGTGCCCATTTTGATGACCTTGAATAGTGTTGAATTTGATGATGTACTCGCATGCGGCGAGCAGAATGATCATGACGGGACCAAGAACTAGTGCGACGATGTTGATCGTGGTCAATGTTGTCAATGGAAAGGCGATCATAGTCGAGCCGAAGACTGTACACACGTTGTAGCATGAGCACAAGGAGTAGGGCAACAACGAACAAGCTTACGATCAAAATAAACGGGAGTATCGAACCGTGAACTGTGTGTCTTGTCATTGTTTGCTAACGCGATACCAGCACCTCTGGCAGTTTCCATCATGCTCCACAAGCTCTTCTTTCCACCATCGGTGAAGGGAATGGAATCATACTTGGTGTGGTATTTGCTCCGTCCCTTGTAAAAAGCCAAATCCAAACCTTGCATACGCGCACCGTCTGCATAAACAGAATAATCGGTGCCAGATCGAATCACCCCGCGGGCAAAGGCATCCGCAGAAATTACACTCCCGTGAGGATGTGGGACATTTCCCGATGTGAAGGACAGTAAAGGCGAGGTCCCAGTTGCACGGAACAAGATGGGTCGACTATAGATAAGGTTTGGGCTTTTGACAATTGTGACAGGATTCGAACATACCCTCCGGACGCGGCACCTTCGAGGTTCAGGAAAGTGTCTACAATGGTAGACCAATGATGTTGGAGAAATCTAGGACCAAGCTCAATCTGTCAACGAGCTTTAGGGTCAAAAACATGAATCCTCACGCGTGTGCACCGTTTAGCCAATCCTCTTCCCCATTGTTGATGTTGAAGACAACAGTGCGCTTTGGTCTGTTCTTGCTGAAGTATTCAACCAATTGCAGGAGAGTGACAACACCCATGCCATCATCCGTGACGCCCGAGGCCGAGGAAACCGAGTCATAGTGAGCGGAGAATAGAACTCCTCCAGAGCTGTGATGCTTGTTGTCCCAGCCATCGATCTTAACTAAGACGTTGGTTCCTTCAAAATAAACACCGTATCCTCTCGAAACCCAGGAGCCATTGGAAATGGTGTCGTCATCAATGTGCGCAAAGGGTATCTCTTTTGTAATATCCTTGACGCGGCCTAATATATACGAACGAACGTCGTCGTTTGCATGAGAGTTATATGGGTGGGGGTGAGCCGTGATCTTCGCGGAAATCAACGGCGCGTCGGACAAATNAAAAACAGTTTCGACATACCATCCTCAAATCAGTGTAAGCCTGGTCAACATCTAGCCCCTTCTGGTTCTCTGGGATATCTGGGAGCTCGTCCGTGACGAGAACAGAGCTAAGAATCGCGGCGTAGGTCAAAACGACCAACACCGTCGTTGGCCATTTCCGGAACGAAAAGGCTGACACGAAAACCTGAAGGATGGTCATTTCATGGATAGGACTGCTTCGGATTATGGGCTCTCAAAGAGATGTTAGGAGAAGGGATCAACAGGTGAATTGAGTTGTGCTGAACATGATGTTCACATGAGACCGATCGCGGATGCGAGCCAAATAAGCTCCTGTTTCATTCAGGGAAACGACAACTGTCTTGGAAACGCAACAGTAAGAGTACAGAGCGGGCTACAAACTGAAATCTTGAACAACTTCCACCAAGCCATCATCCATCTTCGTCAGAACTGCCCATCGAGGGAGAAAGTTCAACGCCTCTTCGTATGCCGGGATCCTCGCACCATCAACGTCTCCCATCCCAATCATTCCACTCTCATACTCTGCCCACTCGCAAGCCACCTTGCCGCTAAGGCCAGTTTTACTATCCGTAGCTTTGAGGTCGACCACAAAGTCGCGCCCACGCGTTCGGCTGAAAAGCCTGAGTTGATTGAGAGAGCCAATGATCTTGAATTCCTCAGGCATCTTCCACTCTCCTCCCGCTACCTTATATTCGGTGATATTACTTCCCTTATCAAAATAAACTCGACAAGAGCGAGTATTTGTACCTGAAACGGTTATGCGAGTGGTCTGGTCGTCCAACGTGTATATGTTTGAGAAGAGCCATTGGGTGGATCCTGTGTTCCCCTTCGATGTGGGTGATGGGACCAGCGCGCTCTCCCATGAACATGTAGTCAGTCCAAGTCGCAATTGGCCGTGTATGCAAGTGATTTCTCTGTCAAATGCCGAAGGTAACGACGCCACGACAAGATCGATATAGCCTGGAACACCGGTCAGGGTGGTCACCACGGTTGTTTGAGCTGTGCTAAGGTTGATCTTTTGCTGGAAGAAGATTTTGANGGGGGGCGTCGATTGAAAATGGGAAAGATAACGAAAGGGTGACAATTGAGCCTATGAAGGCGATGGACGAGAGGTAGGCGATGGATGGGTGCATTTTGCCCACAAAGGGGGTCAAAGGGAGTACGAGGAGAAATGACATTGCAGAGAGCGCGGCATAGACTGTGTAGGAGGAAGTCGAGTTCTCCATGATTTCATATGCATTGAGAGAATATACGCACCAGTTGCAGGGGAATTGCCATCCGCAAGAGTCTGGGGAAGAGCGCCGAGCAAGACGATGACGACGTGACTGAATAAAGTCACAGGTACGGACAAGGCCAAAACAAGTTGGAGAATTGGCAAGCACGGACATACACCTCGTGCAAGTAGAGAAAGTTGGGTAGTTTGGGTGACCTTCTCGTCTGAACGTGGGTTATAGGCCTGTGCGGATGGTACATCGTGAACAGTCTTTGAGGCGGCACCATCGCAAACTTCCACTCGACCCGCGTTGTTGAGAGACATGCTGGTTATTTCAGAAGCTCGTGTCCAAATGCACCCAACGAGCGAGGAGGCGTTCCAAATGGTGATCACATACACTCCTCCAAGTTCAGCCTGTTTGATCGCCAAGGTAGAGACAAGGAGGAGGATCCAAGTAAGTATATAGACTTGTAGTTCGATGGTTCGTGTTGACTCTTCTGCGCTAGCGTAACTGCTCGCAGCAGTTTTTAGAAGAACCGCGAACACAACATATGTTGATGTTGTACCAGAGAGGAGCACTAGGAAAGGCGACGAGTAGACGATCTGTAAATGGTAAGTAAATAATCGACGTGTCAGACCAAAATGGATACGGAGCGAGCGCACGCACGTATTCATTGACCCGTTTGTAGATGAGGACAAGGAAGGTTTGTACGACGACCGCAGCGCTCAAAGCGAGCCAGAACCTTGACGATGCCCGGAATTTACTTGATTGGGCTGTACTTTTGAGCCACTGCAATACACGGGTTTGCATACTGGCATTGTCAGCGTCCGCCCGGAATACTGAAAGGACGATCAATGACAAGGGTCCAAGGACGAGAGCTGCGCTGATGGTCGCCATCTTCGTCAGTGGTAACAGCACCATTGTGTGACCCAAGACTGGATAGAAAAAATTATTGACTACCGGAAATTTGTTTGGACTAAAATGCTTACGGTCAAAATAAACGGGCTTTTCGAATTTGGGCCTGGAGGACTCGTCATTTGCGAGTGCTGCACCCGCACCCCTGGCCGCCTCCATCATGCTCCACAAGCTATCCTTGCCACCATTGGTGAAAGGAATCGAGTCATATTTCGTGTGGTACTTGCTTCTCCCTTTGTAAAACGCCAAGTCAAGTCCTTCCATATGCCCGCCTTCAGAGTAAACGAAGAAATCGGTTCGGGAACGAATCACGCCTCTGGAGAAAGCGTCTTGCGAGATGACATTGCCATGAGGATGGGGAACATTCCCCGAAGTAAATGAGCTCAAGGCTGCTGAACCGGTCGCACGGAACAGTATGGGCCGCCTGTTATGCAGAAAATCAGTCGAAATACATCACATTGGGTCCGGGAACTTACCCTCCAGAAGCAGCCCCCTCAAGATTGAGGAAAGTGTCAACATCGCGGGACCACTCATGCTGCAGAAATCTGGAGGAGTCGTTGTTGAGATTTTGACTAGTTTATAAGACAGGAGCCTACACATGTGCACCATTGAGGCCGTCTTCTTCACCGTTGTTTATGTTGAACACGACGGTGCGTTTAGGTCGGTGAGCAACGAAGTGACGAATGAGTTGAAGGAGGGTAACCACCCCCATGCCATCGTCAGTTGCACCGAAAGATGTGGCGACCGAGTCATAATGAGCAGAAAACAATACACCTTTTACAGTGGAGGTCCCTTTAGCCTGGCCGTCGATCTTGACCAAGATATTCCTGCCTTCGAAATACATCCCGAAGCCCCTAGATACCCAGGAACCATTGGATAGGAGGTCATTGTGGATGTGGGCGTAAGGGACGCCGTCCGTGATGTTCTGAACCCGGGCGAGGAGATATTCTCGAACTGTATCGATAGCATGGGAATTGTATGGATGCGGATGGGAAGCTATCTGTGTATTCACAATGGCGGTGAGCAGCATCCTTTGGGAACGACGAGAGACTTACTACATGCAGGTCAGCGTACGCCTCAGCGAGATCAAAACCCTGCTGATTCCTTGAGGAAGCTTTTGGAAGCTTGTCGGTAAATACAACCGCGCTGAAAATCGCTGCGTAGACGACTACGGCGAGACCCGTTGTTTGCCACTTGGTCAAATGCATTGGGGAGGGGTCGAGGTAAAGGGATTGCGTGGATGTGCCGTATCGAAAGAGTTTCCCTGCGAGAGAACTCCTTTAATCCCTTCTCGCTCAGACCGTATGCTATACAGGGGTGCCAGTGCTTCCGAAAGTTGTCTTGGTACAAGTTGGGTCGTTAGCCCCTGTATCATGTGGGCGGATGGCGTAAGGATTCCCACACTTGGCGGTCGGGGTTTCAATATGACACTCTATTCCCGCCGCTGTGCTCGACGACGACGAGGATGAATGTGAGTACCGAGTTCGTCGAATTCCAGGCATTGATACGACTTGTTCGACAGAATCTTCTTCGTACATTAACCGAGAGCCACCTTCATACCGCGCACGACGCGAACTTGCGACTCCTGTTGACGACGGTCAAAGACACCCGAGTGAGTGCCATCCCTAGCTGTGGAGATTGGGATGCTCACGGGCTTGCAGCGACAGAGCTATGACGCGAAAGTTGCAGACGCATTCTACGATTCTCTGGAAGGACTTCTTCAAGACTTGCGGACGATCACTATAGTATGTGGCCTGTCCCTAGGCATCATGGCGCCGCGTAGCTCAACTGTGTGGCAGGATAACCATGACGCAGAGGCGTTCTTGAAGCCAGTTCAGAAGTCGGAGGTGCCAGACTACTATGACGGTGAGTTTCAAGTTATTATCACTCTGCCGGTTGCCTTATTTGGCTGTAGTCATATCAACCCCAATGGACCTCCAGACCATGCTCAAGAAAGTGAAGCAGAAGGCATACAAGTCTAAGCGAGAATTCAAAGATGACCTCGACTTGATATGGTCTAACTGTCGTACTTACAATGCGACCGAGAATCACCCACTTCGTCAATGTGCCAAACGACTTCAAATTAAGGCGGAACGATTGCTGAAGCATATCACCGACAAGAAGGAGCGCACCGACCCTGTGATCCCCTCTGACCTCCCTCGAGCCAAAATAAATGGCGTCAATGGACATTCAAAGTATCGATCACCCTCATATGGACCCGAGACACCCAACTCAAGGCTTCAATCCCCACACAAGCGCCATCCACTGAGAGATGTGCCGTTCGCTGAAGCACCAGCCATTATCCGCACACCAGAATCCATGTCCCTCTTCTCTCGATTAGACAAAAACATTGACTCCGAAGACCCAGCCATTCAAAAGCCAGCTTTGGAGCAAGTTAGAGAACTCGCGTCCTGCTCTCGTATAGGCAATGAGCTGCCCGATGATGAGTTTTCGCCCATGGAGGTCGACGATCTTGGTGACAAGCGCAAACTGTATGTGCATCCCCTTTGTATCCTTCCCTTTGATTCAATTTGATCCCCAGGAATGGCCACGACCGACCGCGGAAACGTACTCGCTTTACAACCCCTCCCCTCGACTCGGACGACATCACGCACCTGTGGTGGAAAGCCGCGCATTGTGACGAACTGGCCGGCAACGGTCTTCCTGCCATCCCCTTCCCTTCCTCATCTTCGCTTCGTCGGCATAAACCTACCCACTCCACCCTCACAGGATCTCCGACTCCTACCACTAAACGAAAGCGACGCTGGAAGAACGACACAAATCCTGAACCGAATCCTAAATCTCTTTTATCTTTAATGAATAATAATATCCAAACGCTACGCCGTGTTCGCCAAACCCATGCTAAATTTGCCGCATTGAATATCAATGCCTCTAGTAACGAAGACGCCGACGGTACCACCGCCGACGGGCCAGGCTTCGCTGTCATACCTGGGATACCCAATGGAATGAATATGGTTGACGACGATTTAACCGGGGTGGATGCTGATCAAATTGATGAGCGACCATGGTTGGACCGTATACGTGGGCGACGAAAGGTGAAG
Source organism: Pleurotus djamor (assembly GCA_029747585.1). Taxonomy (NCBI): domain Eukaryota; kingdom Fungi; phylum Basidiomycota; class Agaricomycetes; order Agaricales; family Pleurotaceae; genus Pleurotus; species Pleurotus djamor. The sequence continues at coordinate 14,022 of JAPEVF010000692.1, forward strand.
AAAGGTGGCATTGAGATCGGGGAGGGAAATGCTACCCATTGCATGAACTGGACGTGTTCTAAGGTACTAGAACACGCTGGTTTTCAAGGTGCGTCCTTCCTTATGCCCGCATGTGCGTAGTCGAGCTAACTCCGTTTAGCCTCGTCTCAAGAAGCATTGTCGGTCCTCTCCAGCCTCACATCCGACTACCTCTCCAACGTTGGGCGCACCATTCGGTTTCTTTCGGACAAATATGGGCATACTATGTCTCCAGAAGTACGTTTATACCCTTGACGAGAGGGACACGGCTCAACAGTTCATATCAGGAAATTATCCTTCATACCTTGTTTGAGAGTGGAACTGCCCAGATTCAGGACCTCGAGCGATATGTTTCGGACGATATCGAACGCTATGGAACGAGACTTGGAGACTTGGAGAAGAAGCTTGTTGGTGCCTATCGTGAAGTTGTGAGAACTGTTGCCCTGGCTTTTCGCATACATGCTGATTGTCATGTAGACAGCGGTGGAGGTACCAGAGGACGAGGGACTCTTCGAGGAGGACGAAGAAGAAGGTGGGGCATTGGTACTGTGAGTGAATCGGTTTCATCTGCCACACCCTTTTAACTCTATTTATAGTGGCAACTTTGCCGATGCTTTTGGGGAGGATTTCTTCGGACTCCGCGAACTCGGAATTGCGGCAGAGTACGGGCTTTCCAGCCTTACCATTCCGAAACGCCTATTCAAAGGGAAGAAAGGGGACGGCAAGGCCAATCTGTCTTCGTACGTATACAATCAAGCTTTCGACTAGGCCCAGATATTAATGGCTTCTTTAGATCCAAACCCAACGAGCCTCCACCTCCCTTCCCCCCGCCCCCTCCATTCATTCCCTTCGACTCTACGAAAGTCGATATCCAGATTGGCTTACTCAAGCCATATTATCAATCTCGTATCTCGTCGCTCTCAACTACTACACTTCTTCCCCCTCCCCCGCCTGGACCAATACCCTTGGGTTATCCTGCTTCAGCAGCGCCATATGGAGCTCCTGGATTCCCGGAAGTTATGCATAGCCAACCTGAGACGCAAGTCGTCATCACGCTACCCGATGACCCACCGAACCCTGCGCAGACCAAGATGGGTCCCCTCGGACAGATTATCAAGGCCAGCCCTGCCACCGGCTCTTCGAAGAAGAAAGGCAAGTCTTCCACCCTAGCAGGGGCCGGTCCTACCCCCAAGGCTGAAGGAGAACCTGGATCTGCCATCGAGACGCTTGGCAGCCCATCGATACCCAACGACACTTTGCCGACTGCACCCAAGAAAAAGAAGCCTAATCTTGGTGTTGGTACAGGAAACGGGCGGAAGAAGAAAGATGGACCCCCTATGGGTGACAATAATGGTGGTGGTATGAATGGTGGTGCAGGCGTAGCCATGCCTCCGCCAGTCATCGCAGCGAGTGCTTGACCATGCTTCGAGTAGCCGATTGGTCGATTAGCGATTGTGGACACGCTGTAGCTCTACTGCACCCTTTGTCATTGTACGTTAGCCAGTGCCCGTAGCATTGCCTTGATCTGGACTGTATCCGCAGTATCCTGAGTACCGCCATCCGATATGGACTTGGGGTTTGCTTGGGGCTATCGCTGCCAATCTTGAGTCAACTTCTCGTTTTGCATTCGTTCTGTCGGTCAAACATTCATGAGCCAGGGATGTAAAGGCACAAATTGCAGAATTATCTATCCATATTGATTGACTAAAGTCGCTCTACAGTCAGACGACGGGAGGGGAGTGGTTGTTGGGGGATATGATCGCGCTTCTCGGAGATTGCCGAGACCATCATTGGCGGTGCTTTAGATTACGCCCTTATAAAGGTTCGGAAGCCCCTTCGACAAGCGTATCTTTCATCCTTTATACAACATGTCTTATAACGTGAGCGAAATCGATTATACCTCGGTGACCCGTAAATTGACTATCTACTTGCAGTACGGTGGRCCTCCTGGTGGTGGGTATGGTGGCGGAGGAGGTTACGGTCCTCCTGGTGGTGGATATGGTGGTGGATTCCAGCCTCCTCCTGCCCAAGGACCCCCTCCTGGCGCTGACCCCCAGTGAGCTTAATYCATAATCAAACTTYSCYCTGCTAATAAGATTATCTTGTGACCGCCCACTCTAGACTGTGGCAATGGTTCTCCGCCGTCGACACTGACAGATCTGGTCACATTACTGCAGCTGAGCTCGGTGCGTGAATTGGAACTCTTTAGTTCCCTTTGGAAAGGACGTTAAAACTGATTACTTCCACAGAGAAGGCTTTGATTAATGGCGATTGGACTCGTGAGCTTTGTCTCATACACTCACCCCTAGCTCACGACGATGCTCATCCGTGGCTGGATCCCTTCAGCTTTCGACCTTGATACCGTCAAACTTCTTATGTCCATCTTCGTATGTAATTCAATCTTCGCAAATACATTGGCTCACTTGATACCTGAATGTAGGACACTGATCGGAGTGGAACCATTGGATTCAACGAGGTATGACGTATGCAACATTCACAGTCTTATCTTGTCTAAAATTTTGTCAGTTTTCTGGCTTGTGGAAGTATATCAAGGTAAATCTCACCCAAATAACTTACCGTATGGTCGCTGACTTGAGTATCTTTGCAGGATTGGCAAGGTGTCTTCCGTCACTTCGATCGCGACCGATCTGGCTCCATAGATGGACAGGAATTGCAAGCTGCTCTCGCGCAATTCGGGTACTTAAACCTTACCCCATCAACGAAAGGCTACGCTAATGTGATCCATAGGTACAACCTTTCCCCTCAGCTCCTCGACCTTGTTCAGAAGAAATATGGTGAGCCGTGTCTAGCTTGCTTTCCAATGTTATGAGGGCATGTCCTAAGAAATCCACCCGCTTTGGGGTAGATGTAAAAGCTTCTGGTGTTGCCGGATATAGACAAGCACAACCTGGTATCAGCTTCGACAGATTCGTCCGAGCCTGTGTTGTCATCAAGCAGCTGACGGAGTCATTCCAACGTCTCGACGATAACAGAGATGGATGGGTCCAGATCAACTATGATCAGTTCATGGTAAGCTAGTCTCCGTTCGGACGTCCACTCAAGACCTGATGGTAGTCGTCTTTGCAGCACACCGTGTTGTCACTTCCATAATTTATTCTCTTGTAATATCAAGTCCCAATCAATATTATTTACCATTGCACTTAAAGTACTGAGTAACCCATCCTATTATATGCACAACTCAGCGATGTCTGTTCATCGAAGAGAGACGCTTCTATGGGTACTAACTTGGACCTCGAAGCAAAATGTTATTGACGAGAGTGGGATTCGAACCCACGCCCCGAAAGACCAGATAGAGTTGCTCATCTAATGAGCTGATCCTTAGTCTGGCGCCTTAGACCGCTCGGCCATCTCGCCATGTTCCACAGCGTGGCTTGTGATAACCGTGTTCCTCAAGGGTGATATGAGCTACCAAATTTGGTGCACGACATTCCATATGGAGTGCTTTACCATCAGTATCCATGGCGAGATGGCCGAGCGGTCTAAGGCGCCAGACTAAGGATCAGCTCATTAGATGAGCAACTCTATCTGGTCTTTCGGGGCGTGGGTTCGAATCCCACTCTCGTCATTCAAAATTTGCAAGCCTTCTTTTGTTCAAAAGAATCAAAACAAAAACTATAATATAGACTGGTCATGGGATCATGGTCCTATGAGCCCATCAGTACCCATATCCGATATGGTGTAACGGCTAACATTGCCGCCTTTCACGCGGCAGCTCGGGGTTCGATTCCCCGTATCGGAATTGCTTTTTCCACAGCTCGCTGGATGCTTATCCGCATAACGCCTCGCAAGCATGGATCGGATAGCGCATTCGAAATATGAGCCAGTGAGCCTGTGCTTTCCAAGCCTGCCCACCTGGTTTCTATCTACCTTCGAAGTCGAACAAGGAGAGGCTACAGAGCATCAACAGCGGGGATGAAAGTGTCCTTGTTCTCTTAGCCCTGGGGCCTGGATAAGTCTAATCCTACCAATTTACTCGTTACGTTAACTGTGGAGAGCACGGGCTCTGTTCAAGCTCTATTTTCTTGCTATTTTCTGCTTCGATTCTGCTTTCTTATAAGTTTCTGCTTACAGCTCTCTGCGGAACCGAGGGCGCGAGCCCGATTTTTTTTTTTCACACACGATTTCCGACCACATAACGGACGCAGCCTCTTACGAGCGCATTTCTCATCGTATAAGCTCGGTTTATAGATAAGAAATACTGCTCTGAGTGATAAGAAATACTGCTCTGAGTGTTTCCTAGACGCACGTACCAATGTGTTACATTTCTAGCCGATGTAACGTTTCACAGCGCCTCCTGCCTAAAATGCAATTTTCCACGCTCACGCAGCCTGCCACACTTCCAGATTGCCAAGTTTCCCTCTCAAAATCGAGTAGGTTCAACTCAAGAGGTATATGCAGGCGCTGATGTACTTATTTTGACCGTAAAGCGAGCAGATAAGTGGAATTATCGTGAAGTTGCCTCAGGGATGCGCGGAGCGTGGGAACGTCAGCCAAACCCACCTCGGCGACGCGGACCACAGCGACAACACTCTTCTTCACCATCCACAGCCATGCCAAGTAGGCCTGCGTCTCTATATACCTTCCATGACGAACATATCAAATTCTCAGAACGAAATTCGCTGAATTGATTGTGTGATGGAGTGTGTGGATTGGAGGGCCCTATAGGGTGGGGTGGTGGCGCGTCGCGAAACGTACAATGGCTGGATATGCAATATCATGGTGCGTGCGTCTAGGAAACACTCAGAGCAGTATTTCTTATCTATAAACCGAGCTTATACGATGAGAAATGCGCTCGTAAGAGGCTGCGTCCGTTATGTGGTCGGAAATCGTGTGTGAAAAAAAAAAATCGGGCTCGCGCCCTCGGTTCCGCAAAGAGCTGTAACATTTCCCACGGTTTGAATCCGAAGTCGAGTTCGAATCCTGTCAAAATCCTGTCGCAACTGCAACTTGCACCATTCACATAATTGTGCAAAATAGCCAGGTCTACTGGCACTGCATTCTCCTGGATTACTCTTCCACAAACTGCGATATTCTCAGGGTGCGGACCTTTATTGGATAGTACCACGCTGGGGAACTACTTATGCCTGCTTGAGCCTTGAATGAATTTCAAATGCCGGTCGACTCGGTCTGCAAGGTCTCTGGCCTCAGCTTCTATTTGTTGCACCGTTATCATCAATAGATAATTCTCGGCCATGACAAGGCAAACGTGTAAATCAGCCCGCGTACTTTGGCCCACCAATCGCCGCGACTATCTCTGACCGTGTCATAATTGCCGAATCTCGCGAAGGGTAGTGCTCTTTAACGGCCAGAAGATGGCAGATGTGAGTGTAACCACACGTAAGTCTTGGTTACACGAAACTTTTGCCCTTGTATCTTATTTCACTCTGTTTATTTTTCTAGCATTACACCCACATATCCGCTCGTCTCTGCATAGGATGTTCGTTCTTCATCGCACTCAATTTATCCTCCAGCAGTAGACAACTCTATCGGCCTTCGAGGACTGACTACTGCTGTGGTACTAAGTCCTGTGGCCGGCTCAGTGCGATATCTGTCGCCGACGGGCTAATTGGGGACTCCCCGAGGTCTTTCTTAATTTAGCCGAGGTATCAGAAAGTCCTCCCTATGTGTCTTTCTGCAATACATTCGGTGACCCGGCCAGACCTGATGTGTGAGTATGCTCTTTGAGTAAGGCAAGATGATAGAATCGAATCTCTCTTCAAGAGTCTCCCTTATAAACCCGTCAACTCCAGGACTTCACTCCCCATTCGCTTCGCCTTGTGTTTGTCTCAATGTCTACTCCCATTCCGCAACCATTGTCTCTTCCCTTCATTGGCAATGCCACTTCGTTGGATAGAGAGCTCCCAGCCCGTGGGTTCCTCCTCCTCGCTCAACAATATGGCGAAATATACAAGCTCAATATTTTTGGTAAGGAGGTGTCCTCAGTCGAACCAGAGCCTCTTTCTCAGCTATTGATACGCATAGGAACGACTACTGTTCATGTTAATACATACGCTCTTCTCAACGAACTCTCCAACGATGAGAGGTTCCCCAAGGCCATCTCGGGTCCCCTCAAACAAGTTCGCGGCCTCGTTGGCGATGGTCTTTTCACGGTGAATTCTCCCTCTTGAGCAACAACGGCAACACTTTCCTGACTGTCGGAGCCCAGGCTTTCCATGGAGAACCCAATTGGGCCGTTGCTCGTAAGTACTCGCGTACTCTCCGAAGTCGCGATGCTGAGCTTACCCCCTCCCCCAAGACCGACTTCTAATGCCTGCCTTCGGTCCGGCATCGATTCGGGGTATGTTCGATGACATGAAGGATATCTGCGACCAAATGATCATCAAGTGGGAACGGTGAGCTCTGTCGTATGTCCATGACAACATCAAGTTGCTCACTTATCCGTTAGGTTTGGACCTGAGAATGTCATAGACCCCACGGATGACTTTACCCGCGTGGCCCTTGATACTCTTGCATATTGCACAATGTCCTACAGGTTGAGTCGTCCCTACTGACCCAAAATTTACCGCTCACTAACGTCATCGTTAATTAGGATGAACTCTTTCTATTTCGTGAGTATCTTACACACCACTCCCACAACGCTCTAAAGCCCCATGATAGGAACAACCTCCCCCATTTGCTCGCGCCATGGCAGACGTTCTCAAAGAATCTTTCATGCGATTCTCTCGTCCATCTGTAGTTCAAGCTATGCTAACGAGCACCAACGCTAAGTACTTTGAAGATATCAAGTTGATGACTGATATTGCCAATCAAAGTAAGCGTCTAGTGCCCACATACTACGTGTTATCGTTGAGCAAATATTTTGCAGTGATTGCCGACAGAAAGACGCATCCGTCGGAGAAGAACGACCTCCTGAACAGGATGCTGCTCTCCAAAGACGTCAAGACAGGTCAGAGCCTATCAGATGAAAACATTTGTAACAATGTGAGTACCAAGATCGCCAGCCGACACACCCAAGACTCAACACTTTTCCAGCTTCTCACATTCCTCATCGCTGGTACGTGACCTTTCCCTGTTAGTTGGATCCCCGTAACTCACTTTCGTACCTCAGGTCATGAGACATCTTCTGGTAAGCCAATCTGGCCGGCGTACGATACAACGACATATCGATATCTTCGTTAGGAACACTTGCCTTTGTTGTCTACTACCTCCTCAAAAATCCTGAGGCCATGCGTAAACTCAGGGCCGAGATAGACACGGTCGTAGGCGACCGTCCCATACAATATGAGGACCTGAGCAAGCTTCCATATCTCGTTGGTATGGGAGATTCGCATCTAGGTTTTGGGCCATTCTTCTAATGTTATGATACAGCTGTTATGCGAGAGACTCTTCGACTTTCTCCAACTGCTCCTGTTCGCACCGTCGCTCCCCTTGAAGACACAACTTTAGCGGGAAAGTACCCCATTCCTGCTGGTCAATTGGTGACAATGCAAATCATGGCTATCCACCGGGATCCCCTGGTTTGGGGCGAAGATGTGAGTATTTGGACTTGTCTCCCGGTTGAACCAGTCTCAAGTTTTGACAGGCCGCAGAGTGGCGTCCGGAACGCATGTTGGATGGCAAATTTGAGGCTCTACCTGTGAGTCTTATCACGTAGTTAGCTCCAGCTTGCGACTCACCTATGCCTATCTGTAGCCCAACGCATGGCAACCGGTAAGGACTATCTCGGTATTCACTTCGTGCCAGCTATCTAATTCACGCTTCCAGTTCGGCTTTGGTGTTCGCGGTTGCATTGGTAGACCCTTTGCATGGCAGGAAATTCAACTAGTTCTGGTGTCCATATTCCAGCGCTTTGATCTTTTCCTGGCCGATCCTTCCTACACATTGGAACTCAAGCAAGCCTTGACAATCAAGCCAAAGGATTTGTATATCAAGGCAACCCCTCGAAACAAGCCTCGACTTTACCAAGCTCCGACCTCTTTACCCAGACCTACTGCACCAGGCCACCAGGCTTCCCCGTTCACAGTGCGATCTAGCGAGCCCATCAAGCGTTTGTATGTCCTTTACGGTTCGAACACTGGAACGTGCGAGTCCTTCGCCCAGCGGGTGGTTGATGATGCTCCAGCTCATGGTATGTATTATGTTTTCCCTCCATACCCGGAGCACTCACGATTTAAGCGATCTCGTAGGCTATAAGCCTTACATCGGGACCTTGGACTCAGCGTCGGCAAACCTTCCAAAGGATGGTCCTGTCCTCATCATAACCGCATCATTTGAAGGTCCGTACATCTTCCAATACTCCTTTTACCTTTGACTCTATCTTTGAACTTCGCAACAGGACAACCCGCAGATAACGCCAGAATTTTTGTCGATTGGCTCACTAATCTGAAAGGAAGCGAACTCGACGGCGTCAAATTCGCTGTTTTCGGCTGTGGAAACCATGATTGGGTGCAGACCTACCAACGTATTCCTGCACTTTGCGATGACATTCTTGTTGCCCGTGGGGCCAAGAGACTTACTGAACGAGGTTCTGGGGATGCAGGTCTGGTGGATTTGTTCGAAGTTTTTGATGCATTTGAACTTCGCTTTTGGAATGCCCTTGTCGCGGTATGTACTACCTCAAACTCACAATCCCTTTGTAACACGCCTGTGCTCTCCTATAGGAGTACGGTGCTTCCGAAGAAGTTGATGCAGAAGGCGGATTTTCCGTCGAAGTTCTTGATGCCAAGAATGACAGGCCTGCTAAACTGCGACAGCCAGATGCAGCTCTAGGGAGCGTTGTAGAGAACCGTGTGATCACCAAAGACGGTGTTCCAGTCAAGAGGCACATAGGTGACGAATATCATCCCTCGACCTGACACAAACTAATGGCAACACAGAGTTCGAACTCCCCGAGGGTTCTACCTTCCGGGCTGGAGACTACCTTGCCATGTGAGTTGCTGTTAGCCTTCTCATCGTTTACATCCCGCTCACTTGAATTGATTAATTAGCCTCCCAAGAAACCATCCTGCCGTAGTCAAACGCGTCCTATCTCACTATTCCCTAACATTAGAAGACAAGGTAGGATCAATGTGTTTCGATGCTTGGACAAGGTATGCTGAAGTTAATGAATAGGTTGTTGTGTCCTCAAGTGGGCCGACATCCCTTCCTACCGATGGACCCATTCTCGTCTCAGAGTTACTCTCAGGCTATGTCGAGATTTCCCAACCAGCCACAACCCGAGATATCCAGATACTCTCTAAGTCCACAGAGGACGCGGCCACTAAGAAGATTCTCCAAGACCTCGTCGACTCATATGGGGACAAGGTTCTCGGCGAACGCATCAGTATCATTGACCTCTTGGAAGCACATCAAACCATCAAACTTCCGCTTAGCACCTTCATCCATATGCTCCCTCCTATGCGCATGCGACAGTACTCCATTTCATCCTCCCCGTTATTCAACGCGCGACATGTCACTCTCACTGTCAGCATCCTTGAGGCTCCATCCCGATTTGACAAGAGTCGCCCGTTCTTTGGAGTTGCGTCAAACTACCTTGCGAGTCTCATCCCTGGAGACAAAGTCCACATGGCCTTCGGCCATCTGCTGTTTCCTTCCATCCACCTCTCCATGCTCAACCAAGTCGCAAACTGAGTCCAGGTTGATATGAGTGACACGGGCCAGAACCCTTCTTCCGCTTTCAATATGTCTGGTCCCTGGGCTACTCAACGAAGTGTAG
>JAPEVF010000693.1:0-23728 GCA_029747585.1 Pleurotus djamor
TGGGTTCTTCGTCAGGTAGCTTACCCGCGCATCAAGGAACCGTTCAGGGTCGAATTGGAGCGCTACCAAGAAGGCGGAATGAACGATTGGCGATTACATGCTTGCCGAGAAGGTGGACATACCATCAGGGCCCCACAAATCCGTACGGCGATGCATAAGGAAGACGCTGTACATTCCCCTGTGATAGAGAATTATGCATCAGAACACCGAGAAGTCAACGGCTATAGAATAGAAGACTACTGACCTAGTGAGAGGAGGAACGTAGAACGGTTTCTGACCAGGGGCCTTGGCTGGAAGAAGGGCAGCATGCCTCGAAGTCCTGGAGAAGCATTAGCCTCTAGCCGCGAAGGGTTGATATCCTTTGATTATACCTTGAATTGAACGGCCTATATTAAACTTGAGGTTAATGGCTGACGACAAACTCTACACCGGAGACTTACACAGCGGGGTACAAGCGTAAAGTTTCTAGGAACCAATTTAACATCCAGGGATAGATTTCCCAATTTGAGGTACCACATACCGTTGACAAACGCTCTGAGATACTTCATGTCACGCATATCTTCAAAGGTCGGTCGCCTGGTAGGACCGACTTTGTCCAAGACTTCTTCCCTAACCCGCTTGAGGACCTCGGGGTGTTCGGCCAACATATAAACAGCGAATGTCAGGGTACAAGCCGTCTACATCGGAAATTCAGTAATTGAGGGCGCGAACGTCGAAGCTATCTTACCGTGTCTCGGCCTGCGATCATGATATTGAGTATTTCATCCTGAAGAATCTGATGGTCTAACCGGGGCAGCGTTAGAATGGCGACTTTAGGATCAAAAATGATATCTCTGGACCTTGAGTGATTTTGACCAGATGGTCAAGCAACGTCTCATCTTCTTGAACATCCTTCTTCTCATCGATATCACCGGCAGCAATTCGAGCCTTGTGCTTTGATACAGCGGATGCAACGATCGGGTCGATAAACTTGTTCACGATATCCCTATGCGGTTTCACCTTGTCGTTCCACTCGATCAATGGGAACCAAGGACCGTAGCGAGTGCGGAGCGACGTCACATTCTGGCCTTCGATAAAAGCTTCCGCAAAAACATTGGCCGGGTGGGAGGTGTTCGCCGCGGTGATGGCCATGGGCGATGATGGAGGGTACACAAGCCCAGCGGACAAGGAACAAACATCTTGTCCAAAAAGGAACTCGGTGGCAGAGTCCAGGGTGAAACGAGAGACCATATCCTGCGGGAACGTTAACCATGAGGACGCTTCCACGAAAGGGTGCTGGAGTTACCTGGAAGTCGATGGGATAGCCTTCGGCAAGTCTCGCCTTCGATTGGTTAAGAGCATCGTCCGCATGCCTATCGAAAACGTCAAAGTGACTTATGCGATCCTTGCTAAAGAACGGCCGTGTCATCGAACGATGGAACCTAAGCCAAAGGAAGTAAGTAGAGCGGAAAGTTGGATCAACGAAGACGTCCATACTTCCATCGATCCCCTGTTTCGTCCGTGAGGTACATCTGATGACAAAGAGGGCAGTGAACTCACCATCGGAATTGAAAACGCCAGTACCAAGAAGAGTGTTCAGTTGGGTAAATGCGATTGGACCTAATGACGATGGTCTATCGGCAACACGCCATTGTTGTGGGTCCGAGCGGCTTACCTTTCTCAAAGTCATCAAACTGCGTGGCGAGTAGGGCCTTATGCTCGTGTCAACGAGGGGTAATATATGGACGCGCGATAAATGTATACCTTGATGTACTCTGGCTCTGTGGTGAAGAACTACAGCAAGTCCGCTGAGAAATGGATCCGAGGACGTGCATGGTGCTTACCCTATTCTCTGAGAGAATCTTCATACTGAAAGTTTGCCCATATTCAGAGCACCACTGAAGGAATATATCGCCTGACCCAAGAGTGTCAAAAGGCGAGAGAGTAAGCGGAAAAAGAGGGTATACCAGGGTAACCACGCTTGAAATTGTGAACTAGTGACTTGATTGTGGATATACCAAGCCACGACGCTTCGATATAGGGCGGAAGCTCAGCACCGTTGGCCGCCGCGTCACGACGATTGGCGTAGTGCGCGTAGACGTTTGAGAGAGCAAAGTACAAAGGGGCGGCGATTACAGACAGAAAGATAACAAGGGCATTGCTGAGAGCGGTGACCTGGAATGATCTCTTCAACAGATATTCCAGGGCAACGTACGCGAAGAGCGATGGCGACAAGAGCGACGGAACACTGGTGAGAAGAAGCTGGAGGCCGATAGGAATAACCATGATCGAGGAAAGTTACGAAGTGATGATGAAGGTGTGATCCAACGTTATAATAGGCGAACCGGGTATTACGCAACCGAAAGGTTTCTTCTTCGTGAGATCAGGCGCCTCATCCACATGCCAAGAATAAGACATTCCAAGCGCAGGATACCAGCCCGAAGACCGAACGAGGGCACATGTATAGCCTAATCATTCTCTAGCCTCCGAGCTACTTCAGCTTTTGGGAGTCCGAGGCGGCGATGACACGGCCGGCTGGAGGGACGGCACAGGACACTGCCAAGGAAAGCACGGTACACATCCTGAATTGGGGGTCGGCCTGGCGTTGCGGGGAAAAATCAAATTCCAGTGTGGGGTTAATTTGCAAATATGGATCGAACTACCTGACACTCTGCAGGGTGTTTAGCAGGGTCACCGGTCAGCCTCCTATGGCCACATCTACCTGCAACATCTGATCAAGGCACGAAGCCAGCTAAACTAATATGGCACGTACCATTGGCCTTCCAAATCAAAGGAACCCACCGAGAGGCAGCAGACAGATTGGATCGTATTCGGACAGAGTCCACCGTGGTGCGTTCATTTATGACGCGTTTTGAGTCTCGTAGGAGAGCCGAGCCATCGCGCCTCAGAAACACGACTCGGGGGGAGGGCGTAAGATCGCATTAGTAGGATGCGATATTGGAGCCGACGAGGCGGTTCACGAAACATAATGAGGTCTGCGGGAAAGAGCATTATCCGTTGGCGTCGACGTCGACGCGTAAATGAAGTCCGAATATTTGAGTATTTATCGTCGTTGTTCAGGGGATTCGAGGACTCGAGGAGATGGCTTGAAGGAAGCATTGAGACATCGTCCCATGAGTCAGGGTAAGGAATGTCCTCAAAGACCGCGGGAACACAGCTTCTCACGGTCAATAAACCAAATTTGCAATAAATAACCCTCCTCCTCCAATAATAATAATATTAACTGCAGCCTCAGGCGGCGCCGCTGACTACAGGTCTGGAGGGGCGAAAGCTAAACATATGGGGAACCACAGGATGGTGGTGGCTTGAGCTCAGGAGTGCACTTTATGTGGTCAACAACGCTTTAGAAGAGCATGATACTTACCAGAAACTCCAGTTATAGTAAACACGCGGCAAGTATCAGGTTTTGCAGTATTTTCGTATACGTAGCTCTCCTCCATTGTTCTGTGGATTCTGTGGTTCTTGCTGACAATGCTCCTCTCAGGACAGGTCTTCAAAGAACCGGTCCCCGGACTCCTGAATAATTTAAAAGGGGCCTCAACCTTTGCTCACTGTGTTGTGCGTTACCTGAAGCTGTCCACACTTAGCCGAGAGAAGACACTGCATGCGAAGTATCTACAGAGCTAAGTGGCAGAAGGAACAACAGCGTAGAGTAGGTGACAGTAGTGTAAAATCGTGTAGACCCGGCGGAGATACATGGATACTAGAGGGTGTAAGGCGGAGGAAGCATAACCAGAGGTAAATAATACAGCTTCATGACTACTTTCGTTTCGACGGCGTCTGAGATCTGAGGAGGGAAAATACCCAAGGAGGGGCGGACTAGCCGTGCTTCGGCGCAGCAAAGGAGAGGGGGAAGGGGAAGGCGCAGCCAATCATATGTGTGTAGAGTAAGGATGTAGTGGGAAATAGTGAGAAGTGAGAGAGAACATAACGATAAAAATAAGCACGATGTATGATGCGTTTACGAGAGAAAAAGGCGGAGATAATATATACACTATCGACGAGCGTCCGATGTACCCGAGATATGGGAAAGCAGAAAGGAAATCTAGAAGTGATGTCCGTAGCTTCTCGACCGATTTGGGTCGTTCTCTAGATGAGCGAAAGGTCTGTCATGAGTCAAGTGCTGACTCGACTGGGTATGTTGTTGGCGCTGGGGTCTGCTATTGTGATTGTAATGGGGTTGCGGATTCCCAGAAGGGTAGATGGGGATAGCTGTGGCAGGTGGGGGGTAAGGACCTGGTGGTCGATAAGGGCGTTGTTCGTACGATGTGTACGTTGGCGGTAGCGTAGACGTGTAAGGCGGGGCTGGACGTGAAATGATGGGAGACACGTCATAGTAGGGATGATAGTCGTGATTTCGCCCTGGGTGATCAGGAATTTGTATGCTGGGCGAATGAGGGATGGATTGGGAGCGGTGCTGAGTCCTAGGCGAGCCAGGGTATCCAGAGCGACCTCTGGTCACGTATGGGTCCATAGAGGATCCTGACCCAGAGGCCGCGTGCGATGGAGGTGAGGAAGTAATGGGATTTCGATAGTCGGATTCGCGCGAAGCATTAATGGGCGAGGTTTCCAAAGTTGGACACCCTTTTCGATGCAACGCTTGGTCTCTGCAGTTTATCCAAAGGTTGCATCGCTGGCATTTTGTGAAGTTGTCATCGAGTGCAGCCTGGGTCTGATGGCTAACCACCAGATCCATCTTCTTTTGTCGACGACGAAGTTCGCGCAAACGCGCTCTTTCATCGTCATCGAGGTCCATAGTGCCCACAGTGTATTCAATTGACGACGTCGTCGATCGTGTGCCAGTGCTCCCTTCGTTGATATCGGGAAGTGGAAGGGGAGGCCGGGCCACGTCACGTCGAGGAGCAGTTTGCACATTTACACCGACACCTAGGAGGCCCTGGAATGCAGCATGGGGTCGAGAATCGCCGCTGAACTGTCTGCGCGGCATGTTTTTTGAGATTTCGAGAGTCCTGGGGAGGGAGGAAGCGTAGTCGCGACACGGAACCTTTTTATATGTCTCAGAGTCAGCGACGGAAAAGCCAGTCACCTCCCTCTTTGGGAGAGGTGACGGATATACCCAAGATTTTGGCACAGCAGACCCTTCCTTAGCCAGAGCAAACCGAGGAAAGGAAACCAAAAGGAAATAAACTCGCCCCTATGAGCGTTCCGGATTGATGGGCAATCTAGAGGAACAATGACGAACCACCCAGAGTGCTAATGAATGCCGTAAATGCAAGAGTTCTACAGTCTCGTCATGTAGGTACCCATGTTACACGATGAGGGGGGCCTGTCAAAATGGAAGAACCACTATGGCTCCCATTGTTCGCCTGTGAGCAAGATTATACCAAATGGGATAAATAAAGTAACGACTCACCCATCCGAACAGTGCCCGCTCCTCGCGAAACTGAATTCGCCCAGGGCACGACAGCCCACACTCCTGTCTCTGGAATACGTTTTGAGTTACCTACCTTCATCGGGAAAGAAACAGCGTCAGCAGGGTTGTCCAGCGCTTGGAAATGACTTGGAATTCGAAGTCGTCGGGGATTCGACCCCCTCCTGTCAGAAGCTAGCTGTAACCGAGTCAGGAAATAAAGGACTCATAGGGATATGTGTTGGAGGAGAACAGGAAGGGATTGTCGCGAACACCCGGTTACGGAATCTGATTTGGAAGGAGATTGAGATGGTGAGTCGCCAAACGGAGTTGAGACATCCTGTGACCCTGTAAAGCTTCCGACACCGGTCCCGACCGCCGTCCCTACACTACCAGCTTAAACTTGGTGGTATGGACAGAGGTTTTGGCGCAAGAATCGGCGTAGAATTCGAGTGCCCAACGTCCACCACATACACTGAAGCGTTCCCTCGGTGGACGATGTCGGATCCCATTCCGAAGCCATGGGGCAGCCTGCTTCAGCGACGAGCTGACTCAGAGTCGAATGGTGAGGCCATCTGTCGTCATGTTACCCGGTCGTTGTCTGTCTCGTTGTGTCAGGCTATGTAATCGACTGAGTCAGCGAGCCCATTAACACGAATAAGTACTTGCGGAGGCTGACTACTTGTGATTACCATATGCATGTGCAGTGTGGAGACGGTGGCCCAGGGACGCTTGCTCGTTGGGCGCTGCGGCAGAGTTACCTCAGATCTAGGTCGAAGGCACCAAAAAAGCATGATGCGACACCCATGCGAGTGACAGCGGACGTAAAATCTATATGTCCACGCAAAGGATGAGTTTATATACTTTTCGTCAAATGTTACATTTATACTGCTTCACGTCTCCTTGGGGTAGCACGAAGAATGTCGTCAACACTGTAGTAAAACAAGTAAGTATGAAAGTCAGCCTGACATGAACAAAGCGCAGCCAAACCCACCGTATGATCATCTCTGCGGCTTCGGTGGCGCTGAGGACGACTTGGCGTTTGAGTTTATAACTTTCGGTAATCCCAAGTTGTCTCATCGACCCTATCGACCCTTGGTTCATGTCTAGGGAAAGGTGATCAGATAGACCCGAGAGGATATTTCGTATGTGCGCACCTAGGCCAGCATCCGATTGGCCTTCATAATGCGCCGCCCTCAGCCTAGCCACCAAATCAGACGAGTCGTAGCCAGCATTGTCAGCCAGTATTGTTGGTATTTGTCTCAAAGCTCGACCGAACGCTTCAACGGCAATGGCCCTCTTGCCTTTGATTGTCCGAGCTTCCTCCTCCACCGCACAGCTCATCAACATTTCAGAGCATCCCCCTCCAAGTACGATACGCGTTTCTTTCACTGTTTGTGATAGAACGGACAGGGCATCATGCAGAGATCGATCTGCTTCGTCCACCATTTGGTTTGTAGACCCACGAAGAACCACCGTGCAGGCTTCGCCGGCAGCAACTCCTGAGAATTTGATCAACTAGAGCAATATAACAAGATGATCAGGATCAGATACGAAGGAAAAAACCCTGGGGCGAACCTTGTCTTCACCAATCATGATCTCTTCGATGAGTTCGCAGCGCCCTAATTGGACGAGGTCCGGTCGCTCAAACGTGCTAGCGATCTCACCACCCGTGACGAGCGACAGTCGCTCGACACCCTCAAAATCAGCATGCTCAATGACCATGATCCCCTTCTCCGCAAGCAGTGACTCCGGGTAGTTATAAATGAGTTGTCTGTTGATGAAAACGTTGATGCCATGCGAAGCGATTGCATCGACCTTGGCCTTCATTTTTTCCTGCAACGAGGCAAGGTGAACTCAAAGCTGCTAAATCTGAAGCAGATATGGACACATACCTTCTCAGCACGCTCAAGCTCAGCCAATTTTCCAGTCCCATCCACCTTGACCCTCGCACCAAAGATCTTGATTTTATCAGTGTCCATGGCTGGGGGAGTTATCAGTTCGAATAAAGGCAAACGGAAAATCTTCTAATCTTACATGTATTGGCAATGAGTATCCTCGCGTTCTCCAGCCGTTTTGGCGAGTTAACGGCGATTGTCTTGTCGAGAATGAAACCTAAGCAGGATCCTTCAGAGGTGGACAAACCAAGTGCAGGCACTTGTTACCCACCTTCATCGAGGTATGAATCCGTCAGCTTCCCTCCAACCTTCTTGATGATCTGAATGTGCTCAAGATCTGTGGAACCCTGTGTATGCGATATAAATGAGCGTGTTGGAACTATGTGGTATGTCTAACCCACACGTAGTCGCATGACTGCATCCACAGCCAGATTTGCGAAGTAATCCTTGTCTTGGGAAAGGACTTTTGACGATAATGTAGTTCGGGCAATATTGAACAGATCTTGTCGGAACGCCTCTGGATCAGCCCTAGTCTTCAGTTAGTCCGTAGAACAATATGTCGGGGCTAAGAGCTAGTCGACTTACGCGTTGTTGACAGCAGCACTCTCCAAAGCCTTGAGTGCCGCAGCGCTTGCTATTCTGTAGCCCTCAATGATGGTTTGAGGATGAATCCTCTGAGAGATCAACTTCTCCGCCTCCCTCAACAACTCAGCAGCAAGCACCGTGACCGATGTTGTCCCATCTCCAACCTCATCGTCCTGTACTTTTGAAATGTTGACAAGAATTTTGGCAGCTGCATTGTCGAGCTGGATCGACTTCAAGATCGTAGCACCGTCGTTTGTAACGTTAATCTCGCCTGTTGACGCGGATTGAAGGATTTTGTTCATGCCTTTTGGCCCGAGAGTTGATTTGACGAGATCGCCGAGAGCTAAGGCCCCAACGAAGGATGAGAGACGAGCATTCTCGGCTTTCTCCTCAGTAGCCTAGTTGAATGACTTCAGGAAATGGATCGTGAGCTAGATAATATGCAATGCGCACCTGTTCGCCCAATATTTGCATCGACATGTTCGATACTTAGAACTGTCGCCGGATGAGCAAAGGAAGAGATTATACGCGACCCCAGTATTTCGGAAGGAGGTACAATGATGTATCAACGATGATGTTGATACTGAGGAGGACGATGATCGCGACGTGCTCGACGCGATTTCATGAAAATGTGGGCCTCAGTGCGTGGGAATATGACCAGGGATGATTAAGGGGTCCTGGTACCATGGCGTGTGGTTTCGTTGGTTGGCATCGACTTGACTATGTTTATCCTCCGTTCAGAAAAATTCTACATGCTCAGTATCTAGGGGCTCTATGTTTTCTGACGAGGGTTATTCTACGGCTCTATGAGGTTCATCGTGTACATTGGACTTGGTCACAAGATAGATATTTACAGTTTAACATTAATCTACAATCGTTCCTGGGGGACTGGATATCTTACAGGCGGTCTGGAGAACGGAGGACAGTTCCAAATCAGATAATGTGCGTCGCAAATCGTGACCGTCGACTCACCAACGTTACCCAAGTCGGCGCAAGCCTCTTTGACACGGGCCGTGAGGGTCTTTTCACCCTCACGTACCCAGACACGGGGGTCGTAGAATTTCTTGT
The DNA here is from genome assembly GCA_029747585.1 of Pleurotus djamor. Lineage (NCBI taxonomy): Eukaryota > Fungi > Basidiomycota > Agaricomycetes > Agaricales > Pleurotaceae > Pleurotus > Pleurotus djamor. The sequence goes on from JAPEVF010000693.1 coordinate 8,923, forward strand.
TGGGCTTGTCGGCACCCTCAGGGTTTCCGACTTGAGTCAACAAGTAATCCTTCTTCTTGAAGACGAAATCCTTTGGAAAAACACAGTAAGAGTCCAAACCAAGACACGATTTCGGCATTGACATACGCGGATGCCAGCCAAGTAAGCGAATTGGGTATCAGTATCAACGTTCATCTTGACGACACCGTGGCTAACGGCCGTGGAGATTTCTTCCTTCGTTGAACCTGATCCACCGTGGAATACAAGGTACCTAAATAGAGGTAAGGGATACGCCCTAAGATTGTCGAAACGCAGCGCTCACAAAGGCTTAGGTGTGCCAACCTTCGCGCTCGTGAAGGCTTGATGCTTTCCGAGCAATTCGGGCTGAAGCTTGACATTTCCGGGCTTGTAAACTCCGTGTACGTTACCGAAGGCAGCAGCGATGGAGAAGTTAGGGCCGATCTGGCTGAGGGCGCTGTAGACATCGTAGATATCCTCAGGTTGAGTGTACAACGCAGCGTTGTCAACCCCGGTGTTATCGACGCCGTCCTCCTCTCCACCAGTAATACCGATTTCCATCTCCAACCAGAGACCGATCGGAGCCATGCGCTTGAAGTATTTCACGCAAACTTCGATGTTCTCTTCCTTTGGCTCTTCCGAAAGATCCAACATGTGTGAAGAGAAAAGTGGCTCTCCGTGTTCTTTGAAGTAAGCCTCATCGGCCGCAAGCATGCCATCGAACCATGGAAGGAGCTTCTTGGCGCAGTGATCGGAGTGTAGGACGACAGGACTGAACATAGGACTAAATATAAACCGCATGACAAGAGTAAATTATGGACGTACACGCCATAAGCTTTTGCGACAGTGCGGATGTGGTGAGCGGCAGCAATGGCGCCAGTGATCGATGCTTGCTGCTGATCGTTCGCCAAACCTTTACCGGCAAAGTACGCGCTGCCACCCTGAGAGCACTGGAGGATGATAGGCGATTTGATATCTCTACGGAGGAAGTTGAGATGTCGTATTGGCGGAGATATTGTGAACCGACGTATTACCTTGCGGCTTCAAGGACGGCGTTTGCGGTCGATGAAGAAGTCACATTCTTCAGAGCCTTAAGCAACAATTCACAGGGATTGCAAGTTGGAAACTCACGATGGCCTGTAAATCATCACGGATACGAAGTTCAGTGTTCTCAGATATGTTTACCCCTGAACATCAATGTCACCAACCGGGATAGCGAACTATAACTCGATATGAGCCATCCGTAGAGCAAACAGAGAATCATTCTAACCTTGTTCTCTTTGGCATAATCAAAGAGTTTGCGAACATTGTCGCCAGTCAAGACACCAGCCTATTGAAACGCGATCATCAGGATCTATCAATGAGGCAGATGAATATGAATCCACGCAACTGGAACGATATCGAGGACACCCATTGCAATCGATGATGGTGGTAGGAAGGAGGAAATGAAGATAGAACGGATTTCGGTCACTCTTTAAAGTCGGGGGCGGGAATTGGCGGAGATGGCACGATCATCACGTGCGTTATGGAATTGCACGTCCTCCCCCCGGACCGTCTGGAAGGATCCCGGAGAACGACGCGTCTTTTTATGGAACTGGACATGTGCAACTTTATTTACACGGGAGCCCGCTTGCGAATCCGTTGTTCAGCGCTCACAGTACTGGATGAGAAGTGGGCTTGAGCTATGGGTCGCGATCATGATTGATCCAGTATCAGTTTCTTCATTTTTGGTACTTCCCCGGGGTATATACAAAGGATGGTTGAAAGGGAGATAGGGATAGCCTAACATCAGAGGGATGCCGAAATCGAGTGAAGTCCTTAGTTTAATAGGGGTTGATAGGAAGGAGGTAAAAGGCTGGCTCAAATATATCCCAACTGAGCGGCCATAGCGCCTGTAAAATTCCCTAGAATCATCAAACCAGCGATGAATATGCTTTGGGCCTTGATGCGAGAGTTCATTCGACACGAAGCGTGATCGACGACGACAGCGAGGAGGAGAATCGAGATGTACAAGGCAGGGAATAGGGGGTACCCCGAGCTTTTGCAGTTCGAAAACTGGAACATGAAGTAATGCAGTACCCATGCCCCGAACAAGAGGGAAAAGTTGGCATCGGGAGCTAGATGGGATGATAATTAAAACAGGGAATTATGCAAGATTATGATATCAGCTTACCATGGATTGACGAACTGGTGAGCGCGTCGAGCCAGCGAAGGGCTGGATATAATCCGAGGGAAATGACAGCTAATTGCCAAGCAAATAGTTTGGGAGGATTGTTTCCATCGTCAATGTTTACATGGGCAGGGTTTATCCAGTAGTTGTTGCGGTAATCCACAAGGCGACGATCCGTCCAACCAGCGTTTACAGCCCATATTAGCCGCTGAATGAACCCAAGCCTTTCCAGTCCATTAACAACAGGATCTTCATCAGGGATAGTACCAGGCGAGCCTGAGGCTGTATTGAGTAACCAATGAGTACGAAAAGGAATCGACACGGACTTGTTCGCAGCGCCGTGTGCTCAACGACCCAAAGTGTGTCAAAGCTTTGGTCGGCGCCATGCTTGCACGTAACTTCTTGATGTCCAAATCCCCACTCAGGCAGCCGTGTCCCATCGGAATATAGATAACAGTTCCAGAGCCTATGGCGCAGACGAAATAATGTTTTGCGGGTCTGTAAGGAAAAGTAAGATGATTCATCTCGCAGGTCACAGAAAGGAATCTCTAAAATCCAATCGTCATTAGCGTCACCGTCAAAGCCCTGCATTCCATACGCCGTGACCTCTTGTTGGTCAGGATCGTCAACAACAGGTGCTGGGACTTGATGTGAATGGAGATACTTGTGAGAGGCAATGTGCCGGAGGCGTAAGCCTGAATTCTCCACCAGAATGGTATTTCTGTCCCATTCTCCGGCAGGTATATCACGGAATTCATAAGGCCTTGATAGCAGCCAACGGGTGCTTCCGTTATGTGCATTGTGCAAAGACACCCATTGTTCTACAAAGGCCAGGTTAATGGTCACGAATGGTAGATGAGACAGTAAACATTACGTTGACTCCCGTTTGGGTAGAAGTGATTACCCGAGTAGAGGAACCCGTTTGGAGTATTGAAATGTCGGATGGTAACATTCGATCCTAAGACCGCATCTAATGGATGTCCAAGATTTGATCAGGCGGTAGAAGATATAGACTATGAGATCGACTTACAAGATCGGCTTGGTTCAGCACCTCTTGGGAAATATCCAAGAGGATGGGATAGTTGATAGTGCAGTCCGGACAGGAGGAATAGGACAGCGAAAGGAGAGACGACCAAACAGAGAAATTTGACCGTGAACACGGTCACGCGCCTTGTGCACGATTTATGCTCCCCAGCGAAGAGTTGAGACGGCATGTACATCGAAACAGAGGTGATGGAGAATAAGGCTTGCCAGTCGAGGTACAAGCCGACACCCAGGCAAGTACCGCTGAGCAAAGGATTGAGCCAGTCATTTCGCGCGCCGCCACTGCCGCCAGGATGATACAGCAAGCAGATTGAAGCGGCAATGATGAAAACGATGGGAGAGTCAAGGAGAATATGGGGCCATCGGGTGAGAGTGGTGGCTTCGAGAGCAGTCAATAACGACGCAAGGAAGGCTGACGCCTCCTGACATCCAATGGAGCGTAGCGCAACATATGTTAGCGGGGGTATTGATCCACCTAGGAAATGATGGACGGGGCTTTCAAATGGTCCCCAAGAACTAGGAAGCGAATGAGGCAAACTCAAGGAAGATGAGATTATGAGACGTACTTCTCCGTGGGCCCTTGACTTGATATGTTTGACTTAGACTCGCTATACTTGCGATACTAAATCCAAGACTTACCCCAGAGTTCGTCTCAAGATCTGGACGGCCACGCCGAGCACAACCAGAAAAGGTAAAAGCTTCGACCGTTCGGTGGGTGTCAATTTGAATACGTCAGAGGTCTCGTCCGACCCAGTGCCATTTTCACTGCTCTTTTGTTCTTCGGGAAGAGCTGCTGCGATGTCCTGAGTGATGAGGGGGACTTTGGGATCGTTGACCATGGAATGTGTTGTGAGTCAAGAAGATAAGTTGTGTCGTCAAAGCAACGTATGCCTCGTACCGTCCGCTACTCCCTATTGACCACGGGAAAACAAAGGAATACATTTCCGCCCTTTACGAGGACTCTACGAGGATGAAAAACCAATACACGATGCCAATGGACCCGGAGCACAGAGCGAAGGCAATTGAAGCCTACAGATGGCTCACATCTAGACGACCATCCAAATCACCCCTTTGCTCCCGCAATTCCCCAGATCCTTTGTTTTTTCAACCGCCAGTTCCAGTTCAGTGTGCAGACCATTGTAATTAATTCGAACTCCTCCGATTCGGGATGGCTCGGTGACAACTGCGTCGGTCGCAATCTACAAACCTCCAAGAAGGAAAACCCGGGTGCCATACTCTATGAAACCTCCATCCTGATCATTGGCTCCAATCTTCCTTTGTTGGACTACTCATTCACATCCGCGTCGTGAGAAGAAAGATGTCTTCTAATCCAATCTCGCGGCCCTCACTGTTACAGGTCGATTCGACGGAATCCAAGACTCAGTCTGACTCGCGTCGCAACCTTCATTGAGGTTGCGCCACATTCGCCATTTGGAACCCACCCTCGGTGGTACTCTTTTTTCCACCATAAGCCCCTCCCACACGAATCTATGGACTCCTCGTTCCTTGGGAGTGTCTCGTTCGATTCGGAGCCCTTTATATGAAGAGCCGCGACCCAAACTTTGTGCTCGACTCCAATAGCGATGCCGATTGCAGTGCTACTGCTACGATGTCGTTCAATACCTTACCCACTCTCTGCATCATCGCACTCAAAGATTCACTTATATCTGACAAGCTGGGCAATTCAGGCGGCTGATACTAAGGATGGTACGGGGTTTGCGCTTTGCTAGACAGATAACGGGAACAAGGAGAGGGAGGAGGCGGTCGCGAAGACCACCCCGGCGACATTGAAAGGGCTCATCGAGTTTTTGGGCATAGATGAAGCGACGCGACCAGCCTGGTATCGTGTTTCAAAATGACACGGACGGGAGGTGGGTTTATTCGACCTTCTTTTCTGTGCACCCAACTCACGCATCAATGCATCATTGATTCGCAGGAGGATGACGACGTAACGCAATATGATGACAATCTGTTGCTTCTTTCAACGAAGCATGTTATGCCACAATAATGATCATCTACTCATGGGTATAAGGGCAGTGTTAATACGTGAAAGGAGGATGTGCGAGATGACCGGCACCTCGTAGTCGTTCTTGACTTGAAGCGGATAAGATGCAAGATATTTTCAATCCTTCAGCCCACGTCAATGACGGGCTGACCTTGTTTCAACGCAACCAATATGCGAGGGAGATATTGGCAGGCTCTGGCGGGTATCGTCCAAGGTATCTAGCATAACATAACATAACAACAAAAATTAAGCTCGAAGTCCCAAACCCGAATATACAACTAATTTTGTGGATATAGATCCTCAGCAGCCTTCTGCGCCTCAACCTCTGCTTCACCGAACGGGCCAGCAGGGACACCAGGTACTGCAGGCTCGGAATGGGACTCGGGTTTGGCTGCGGCTGCGGCTGCTGGTGCTGCTGGTGGTTCCTTGGAGGTTACCTCCTCCTTCTTTGTATCCGTTTCAACTTTCGGGGTGGACGATTCAGCTTGTTCGACTTGCAAGTTCCCCTTGGCATCAGCGCCAGCCAACGTATTGCCCTTCGCCTCCTCCATCACTGCCTCGGGACCCTTCACGGCAGGTTCCACGGGTTTGGGAGGCTCGACAGAGCTAATCTCCTTAGGTTCTTCTTGTGGTGGAGGTGGTGGAGCTTGGTGCATGTCGTCACTCTTGATATCTGGTTGCGGCTGACCGAAAACGTCGACCCCAGGTGCAGGGGCGTTGAGCAAGATCGAAGTGTGTGCTTCAGGTGATGCAACGGGGACGTCGTTGACAACAACAGCAGCTCGCCCTTCCCCTCCAACAACAGCCTCCGGCACCGTAGATTTCTGCGGAGTCGCAGCGATAGGGCCAGCGTATTTAGAATACTACAAAAACGGGTCAATACCAGGCGAGGGAGATACGAGGAGAATGCACATACGTCATCGTGGAAGTCATGGCTAAAAGGAGTACTCAGTCAGACGCGTAGACTAAAGAAAAAAGGAAGCCTCACCAAGAAAAGTCCCAAGTCTTCAGCCACTTGGCCTTGTTACACTTGGCCTTCGTCCACGGGCTACCATACGCGAGGGGACTCAAGTAGGAGAAATTCCAGATGGCAATGATCACGAGCACAGCGGCAATTTGCAACCGAACCCTCGGTCTTAAAGTCGAAGTGACCAGGTCGAACATACTGCAGAAAGCGAGGATGGCAAAGTAAAGCGCGGGGAAGTAATGGTGAAGGAAGAGCTGACGACCCATCAAGAAGAATGGGAAGTAATGGAGTCCCCAGCCCATGACAAGGAAACCACACAGGGCATCATATTTGACAACTTTAGCTGGAAGACGTGTAAGGAACGGTGGGGAAGTCGCAAAGAATGGTCTGACTTACTGTTCTCGAAATCCCTGTATCCGCGTTTGGCACGAAGAATCAGGAAGCCTCGAACGGCAAAGTAGGAAGCGATGGCAAGGGTACTCAACCACCACACGGTGGGGTTACCAATTAGGTAGATTTGTCGATGATCTTTGACCCAAAAGTTCTTGAAAATGTGCATCAGCATACCAGCGGACTAAACAAGTAATTGGCACCTACGATACCGCGGCGTAGACGAGGCCATGAGTCCGGTCGCGAGTCGTACGTATGTCGGTCTGTCAGGCCAGCGTTCGTGGTCCACATGACTTGTTGCAGCTCGAAGAATTTGGAGAAGAAACTAGGTTTCTTGTAGTTGACTTTCTGCGCATCAGCAGGGACTGAACGAGTGCTCGTTAGTGATAATTTAGTCATATCCAATTACAACTCACAATTTTGATGCTTGCTAGTCTCGATAAACCAAAGAGAGTTCGCACGAACGGCGTTCTTGTTACAGGTAACCTCCTGTTGACCGTAGCCCCATTCCGGCAGCTTGACTTTGTGGGAGAAGAGGTAGCATCCAGTCAATGCATGCCTCAATCGGAAGACGGTACGTAGCGCGCGTAGACGTTTGAACGATTCCGGATCGCGTTTGTCACCGTGGTCAATCTCGACGAACCAGTCATCGTTCGCATCGCCCATGAAGCCAGGCATTCCATACGCCGAGACTTCGTTCTGGAAATCAACGTCCGAAACAGGCGGTCGGATTTCGTGAGAGTGCAAGTGTCGCTCTGTAGAGATATGAAGGAGTTTGACGCGATAGTTGGGCACGACGTATTCCAAGGGCGAGTTTTTCCAGTCGGCTGGAGCTTGATCATCTATCGTAGCGTTGAGAATTCGCCAGACATTGTTGCCATCACGATGAGGGTAGAGTGTGACTTGTTGCTCTATCAGGAGCGTGAGTGGAATATTCGATCTTCGGGAAAATCGAGCTCACGTTTGCTACCACCAGGATAAGTATGTACATGGGAGTGCAGGTAACCCCCTTGGGTGTTTACATGACGGAGGGTGATTTCCGAGCCAAAGGCAACATCTGCAGTGTTGTGAGCACGTTTGGATCAGCGTCTTTGATGAGGAGCTAGCACATACCGGCAAAAGTGTCTTCCATCTTCCGTCCACCCAAGGTGTGTTGAAACTCGGCAGACATGAAACCGTCGCCATCGCCGGAATTTTCGAGGAGAAGGAAATGTATCTGGAACATCAACATATAGAATGTAATGGGGATTACAATCAAGCATATTGCCCTGGCTAGGAAGTGTCGCATCCATAACCTTGAGGAAACTCTAAGGTCACCGAGAAGATTCCAGAGTTGGTAGACAGTGCTGAAGCCAACAGTTGCAACGGTGAAAAGTCCAACCCACTTGCAGCTAAGTACGGCACCGAGAGAAAGACCAGTCAGCGCGAGCCATGCCCACCAGGATTCGGTAAAGGGCTCATGCTTGTCTTCGTTGCAGAAACAGGACCAAAGGAAGGTTGTGAGAGCAGTGAAGAAAATGAGCGGAGAGTCGAGTAGAATATGTCGTGACTGGGTTACCAACCCGTTTTCGAAAGTTATAAAGAGCGACGCCAGGAGAGCTGTGGTTGCTCGGCAATCAAGTGCGCGAAGAGTGAGATAGGCGAGTGGAACCGTTGCAACACCAAGGCAGGCTGGAACCATACGCATTGCGACATATGGAACGTGTTCATATAGCCTAAACATTCTTAAGCATTTTCCGCCGCATGAGCATGTTCACGACTCACTTTCCAATCTCTTTAAAATCGAACTGTCCGTCAAATCCGAACACATAAGCTGCCAGTGTTATGAGCAACTTCGCCAGTGGCGGATGTACATCAACAAAATACTGCGTCTTGATGTACTTTCCAGCGAATTTTCCAAAGTGAACTTCATCAAAGCTAAACGACACAGTAAGCTCTTCGTCGACCTGGATATGGGGCTTGCTTACACGACACTATTTGGCTTTGAGAGCCTAAACAGACGAACGCCCGCAGCGACCAACACTATCAAAAACAACAGCTTCCATTCACCGCCAGTCAAGCTAAGTCCACCTAAAGGATATATCTTGCTGCTACGCCCAGGTCCGTATCCTTGCGACGCAGCGAGCCTTCGCTCGTCGGCATCCATAAAGTCTTGCCGCGCATGGGGCAATCGAGGCGGCTGTTGCGTCAATTTGGGAGGTGGAGATGCTGGTCGTCGCGCACGGACCGTACCCGACATCGAGAATTAGATGGCAGCCTTTGGGCAGCCTGGCCTATAATGAAAAATGGGAGAAAACGAGTTTGTGGTCGACGTGTCAGGACAAGAGCTTTCGTGATTATTGATGACGAGTTGTAAGTCACCAAGGCATTTACTGATCGTGAGAACGCAGCTGTAACCATGCGAACTATCTTGGAAGATTACAGGAGGCACCCCTTTTATTGGAAACGAGTTGCATCGACTGCCGCGATTCTGTTACACGCCCATGAGTCGCGCTTCCTTCATCACCAAAGTTTCTCGATTCTACTACGTATAGCTGACCTCGCACAGAGGTCAAATATGTATATGTCGGGATAACTTCGGTAGTTTCATGCTGTCGCAAGTCGGCGCAGCATCGAGGGCAAAACCACCAACCGATCATATGTACATATTACCAAGGTAGGCACACGCAAGAGAAGATATATATATATGGTCAATGGATGCGAGAATGCGGGAACAAGTTGTAATATAAGGGTGCGGATGTGTAGGTACAGCCTCCATTTCCAACAAATACCATACCCCAGAGAGTGGGCAGGGTGTGAAACGACATCGCAGCGGTAGCACTGCAATAGGCTTCGCTATTGGAGTCGAGCACAAAGTCTTGGTCGCGGCTTGCCATATAAAGTGCTCCGAAGCGAAAGAGACAATCCCGTGGAACGAAGAGTCCATAGGCTCATGTGGGAGGGGGGCGATTTGGGTGGCCGTCTAGGCCTGAGCCACCTGTAGGCATCGTGGACACAGTTCTTTGTGATTTCTGGGGGTGGAACGTTGAACGTTGACGTTGCTTGACGTTCCAACTTGTACGCGAGGCCTTGAAACGGCCAGGTCGGTATCGGCGAGCGTTCGTTGCTTGTTCGTTGCACTCGGGACTCGTAACTGAAGATTGCATGCCCTTAGAACTACACTTTGACAAGAATGTGATGTTAATGAGTATTAGTGATAGATGTCCATAAATTAGCCTAAGGATTCTAAGCAACGACTCAAACCAAGCCACCTTTTTCTTCTGGAGTCAGACTGTCGTACTTGGGGCAAAGCGCATCCCAAGCAGCTTTGAGGGAGTTACATAAGTGTGCGTGTCAGTGTTGAGTGGGACAAGACTTACGAGGGGGACGGGCTTGGGACACCTTGCCAACGTCTTCTGCGAAAACGACAGCCAATCCACTGGGGAGGACGTTAGCATGATACGACGTGAATGACGACATCAAAGAGCTTACATTTCCAGGTGCCAATCGATATGACTAGTAAGAGGTCAGATTATAGGGATCAAGTACAGGTTACGCTCGGATGAAACTCACCAATGAAGGAACCTAAGGTTTACAATTAGTCATCGGTTTCGGGACGTAATGGTACGAACATACCAAGGACCTGCATTGTCGGTGACGAAACGAATCGTCACATTGTCTCCAACATTGCCAGTAGAGACAACATCACGTCGAGGAGGATTCACGAAGTTGTAGTTAGTGCTTCCCGCACTTCTGATAACGTCAAAGGCATGCTAGTTCGCGAGATGCATTAGCGGATCTCAAGACATAGAGACACTTGTGAGCTTACGCCGTGTAGATGGAACGGATGCTGAAGAAATTTGTCAGGAACGGACAAACCAGACAAGAGGGCAGAAAAACTCACTGGCTGGCCAATTTGTAGGGCAGGAATACTCAATTCAATAACTTTATTGGGTGGCAGAACGTAAACTGCGCCCTCAGGAAGCAAATCCGTAGCTGAGGAAGCGCCACTCATGATCTGTAGCAGAACCGGACTCGTCGGCGAAGTGTAAGGGTGACCATTGATGGTGAACTCGAGCTGGGCGAAGTTGAAGGCCATGGCCAGGTTGAGGTTAACGTCAGCAGCACCGACTTGAGGGACACCAGGAGCACCAGGGTGCTGGTCAGGGATCAAGTTGGCTTCTACGAGTGGGTTTGTGCTAGGGGTTTGTGTCGTCGTTGGTTCCCTATTGCGGGGAGCACCGATATAACGGAGGATAGCCGAGTTGATGCCTCCCTCAAAGCCACGCGCTCCGAGATTAGGTTCTGCGCGAATCCAGTAGTTGTTGATGGGCTTGTTCGCATGCAGAACGAATGAATAGCGTTGTCCTAAGTATATTTGGTGAGTTTCCAGTCAATTGGCGCAATGTGTAACATGCACGAACCAGCAAAGACACGGATGCTATCAACTTGAAGAGGTCGTGTGAGTATGCCATCGGCCTCGATGACCGTCATGGTGTGTCCATCAATCGAAAAATCGTAGAAAGGGTCGCATGAGGTTGAGACAAGTCGGAAACGATACTTGAACCCCCAAATTACGCGGATCACAGCAAGGGGTGTCGCGACACCGCTGCCAGCATAGCGGCCACGACCATTGATCAGAGTGGCGTCCGGTGTAGGAACAAGGCCGGCCTGTGGAGCGACGGTGTGGTACTGGACAGCAAAAATGTTCAACAAAATCAACAACCCTGAAAGCGTGCCAGCGTTGTAACGGCGCTTACCCAGTCGGCCAGAGTGATGACAGTATCCTCTGAAATGCGCAAAAAATCAAATCAAATGTCGGCAAAAANTAGTGAACGACTTACCGTTGTCAACCAGATATCCATATTTCAATCGATCCCTGATGTGATCATAAACCTAGGACATGTCAGAGTAAAACACGATTAGATCAAAGAGTTAACATACGACGAAAGCGCCTCGGAGGCCATCACAGTATTGTGTGGACAAATGAGCGTGATACCCTATTGAGCAATGAGTACCGGCAAGTCCAAGTCATCGCGAAACTGGCGCAACATACAAAATGTGCCTGGGTTGCATAGCGATCAGAATTCAAGTGAACACAAGATACTAATGAGATGAGCTTACCGGCTTGGTCGGCAGAACGAAAATCATACAAGAAACTATCACCTGCATTATGCGTCATACAAGGGGTCTTTCTTGGAAGAGAAAGGGCATACCTGATGCGATAGGGCATTGCGTAACGAATGCAGGGCCTGGGGAGATGTGAGAATACGAACGGGAAGCCACAGTTCAAGTAGAGACTGACCATCAGCCCATGATGTGCCGGCCTGGAACAGTCCATGCCAGTGCTGATCAAATTTGTTAGTAGGGTACGAGAATAATCCAGGAAAAAAAGCCCTACAATACTCGTCGTCTTCAGCATGGACGTGTCAGACAACTGATTGACCAAATTGATGCGAAAACGAGCACCCTGATAAGATTGACATGGAATGAATAATTTGTAAATTGCATATTCCGGGGGTATGAAATCACCTTGTTGCCTCTGATCAATGGACCAGGGAACGCGACATTGCTCGACGAAGACCCGGCGAGGACGGCACTATACACTGAATGAGCTTCCGTAACGCCTATGACGACCAGAAGAAACTTACGAACGACTGAAACCGTCTGGTGCGATGACCTGGAACGCATTGGTGAGTGATTTGCCTTGACTGTACAACGGGACTGACCTTGTTCGCGATCACGAGATTGGTTGTGGGACCAACAGCGGCGGAAACACGACCAATGGAAAACGCGAGGACCACAAGGGAAGCCAACGTCTGCAGTAAAGGTGCCATGGCGAAGAAGCACCAAGAGCGGAGGGGCAAAGTGATTACCCTCAAAGCCAGAACAAACACTGGTTTATATAGCGGCGCACACGGAGCAGCAGTCTCCCTAGAAGTCAGGCCTGTGAGTCCTCCGCTGATCGACAATCTGGTTTCACAATTTGAAGCGAAAACTGACCACAACATAACAAAAANTGCCTCAGAAGGACGACCCTGTCATGGTAAAGCATCAATAAATTATCCCCGGTTTGATTCCTGTGTTATTCTGTATTGGTGACACACTGACTTGGGCCCGAATTTCTGGGATGCCAGCATCGCCCAAAAGAGGTGTTGAACGGGAAGATGGAATGAAAGCCTCATTGGCACTTCCCCACTTCTGTGACTTTGTTCGGAGCATGCGAATGGGAAAACGTGTACAGCATGCGGCCAACATTGACCGAGAAAAGCCTGGGCGGGGGTAGGCGCGAACGAAGCGATCAGAGGTGAACAGGCTAAATCTTGCTTGACAAGCCCGTTCCCATTGAATGGAAGAAAGGCGGTCCAGGCACCGAGGCAAAAACCGTTGGATCGAGATTAGATGTTTTAAGCCATGACAGGCGCATTTTTATTTCTCCCGAATTTTCAAGGGTCCATAGGAAGAACTGTGTTTCACAATTATAAGTAATCGAATGGCGAAGCTCAGAAAAAGGAAGCACCATCACTGCCTGGTTCAAACGCTCTTCTTTCTTCCCGCCCACCATGATGCTCCCAGTCGCCTTCAGCCTTCTTGCGTGCGCCATCCTCGCTTCAGCTGTAGGTCACGATCGTTTCCACCGAGCTACACGGAATGGCTGACCATGTTTGCAGCAAAGCGAGGCCAGTTCTGCCACGGCTTCGATCTTTACCGCAGAACGCGTGTACCAAGAGATCGTTAGCGAAAGTCCTTTCATCGTTCAAAGGACCGAGCAGGTGGTGTGGACCCAAACCACGACCATCATTGAAGTCGATACTGTGACAGCGACCACCGTTCCCACAGGCAATCCTGCATGACAGATGGTGCGATTGCTTCCCGCACTACTCCTTCCGCGTTACTCAAGGATCCGTGGATTGTTTAGGGCATGGTTGGCTTAGGCCTTATTCAGAAATCGGACTTCGTCTTTGTACCCACTCTATGTTCACAATAATGATTGATCAATCAGACTTGGATCAGAGCCGAGTATCGCGAGAATTGAGAAATGGCTTACGGCCGTTCTGTTATGTTGAGCGTCCGCAATGAGCGGTAGATGGATTGACCGTCAATTGACCCAGACAAAGAACCATGTGCATGGGCGCCACCGGCGTTCAAACTGACATGACGTACATCTATCTATCCATCAATCTTCGCGTAGATGCCTCACCGTAGACAGTTCGCCCGCGGTCTGCTGGACTTGGAATTTCGATGATGTGATGCAAGCAACGTAACTAAGAACCTGACTTGACTTGATAGTGAAAACCTAGGGAGTTACAGGAGTTCGCGGTGTTCCGATGAATTCAGAATAGAAGAGACGAACCAAAAGGGCGTAAAGGAAGAAAAGGGAAGGTACCCAGATTGAACCTGCAATCAAGGCACGGTGGAAAAGAGGAGGCAAAAACCAGTTAGATGAACAAGGACCCGAAGCGAGAATGGCCAGAGCATGGATGTGGGGCCGACAACCGTCAACGGCACAAAAATCATGGAAGTCACGACGAACCTGAGCTCTGAGTGTCTGAAGCTCCGAGCAGTTGATTTACCCAAAAATTGATGCCTGTGTAGAAAAGGGGAGTTAAAAAGCAGTTGCATCAGCTTGATACGACATCGTCACAGGCACAAGGCTCTGGGAACACTTACGATAGAAAGTGGATACCACGAGTGAGCACCGGGAAGGTACACTTCCGTGGTTGTGCCTCGATTTCGTCGCTGGTGATTATCAGCGCCAGGACCAGTCTCGTCCTCATCAGATCATGGGACTGAGTCGGCCGGAAGCCCATTGGAGCAGAGCCTGACTGATAGAATAGAGCAGCAAAATAACCCGACAGAACGAAAAGAAGGAGCTGGGAATTATTGGGGATTATTCCACCTGCGCAACCCCATCCCCACAAGATATGCTCATAGATGTCCTGTCAGTTGTTAGGCTGGAAACCAACCTCTATGACGAGAGGATGATAGTCGATCCTCTGAGAATAGAGTCAGTTGTGATGAATCCATCTCAACGAATAGAATGGCGGCGACTACCCGTGCACCAATATCGATTGATCTAAACATCGGAGGGTATATGGACAGTTCTTAGAGATGCTCGTAAGCGTTGTGAAGAATATCTGTCATTGAGTTAAGTGAGCATAGGGTAGGCAATGGCTATTCCGAGATTGGTAGAGACAATAGATCGGAGGTGGACGCCGCATTGGATGGACTTGAGCGTCTCCTACGAAACGGT
>JAPEVF010000694.1:0-23708 GCA_029747585.1 Pleurotus djamor
CAAGATCAGTAAAGCAGGCTTGGCACCAAACAAAATGACTCCAAATGAGTCATACTAGAAGAATAGCCCTCGGCAATGACTTGTCATGACTCTGAATGAGTCAGAATCAGACTATACCCCCTCGGCATGCTCTAAATGACTTGGAATGAGTCATATTCTGCCAATGCCAAGCTGAGAAACACCCCAAGGCTATGTACAATGAGTAAGAATGACTCAGAATGAGTCAGATCCATCTATAAAGGCAGTGTATACCTCTGAAATGACTCAGAGTGAGTCATATTGACTAGGAAGGCTGTGTAGATATAGATATAAATAGTCATTAGTAGCCAAACATAGACAAACACCTGTAGAGTATATAAGGACCCCCGATTTGCCTGGGGCACCAAAGTGAATGTAACTCATACCATATAACCATACAACCTAAAGGAATCAGACCCAAGCTTACGCTTCAGACTTAATTGGCTAGTACCGTTGGTGTATTTATTAGTGAACTCAAATTAGAGTAAGAAGCTTAACACCGAGTTAAGGGTTCTTTCCTAAGCCAAAACGATTTTGGTAGCAGTTCATAGTATTTGCACTAGACAAGTCACCAATTTACTGATACATCATAATTCCTCTGCCTGAGAACTGTTACCGAACTGATATCTACCGTCTCTTATTCCACTAGTCTGATACTAGTGAAATACCTCTGAAGTACCGTGTACTTCAACTTCTGAATTCTATACCGCAACCGAACTATCTACATAACAAGGACATTGATTCAGCTGTGAGTCTCTGTTAACCGTCTTGTTACTGATTACTATCTTTTACAGATCCAAACCCCTCAACATTCACCCTACCCTCAAGAAATACTCCTTCCTCATAGTTAGATACTCACATTGTATTTACGCACTTAGTGTTAGATACCACTTGATTGGAATATAACTGCTTAGTCTATAAAGTTTGTGGTTCTAGAAAGCAATTTTCTACTTTAAAACGAACGACCAGGCACTACTCGATCTACAGTAAGGTCCAGAGCTGTCTGGGCACTAAAGGTAATAAACCTAAGTGTGCACGATACGATTGGAGCCCACCGCGAGGGGTAAAGTTTCTAAAGAAAAAATTGCATTTCAACAAGAACTTTATTCCAATCTTTATAAACAACAAACAAATTATCGTATCCAATACAAAGTGAACATCCACTATGACAGGATCCAATCAGCCCAGTGGGTCAACACCCGCTGATCCTAACGCCTCACCTTCAACTGGCTTCACCAACATCTCTACTCCAGGAAGCCCATCTGATGCTAATACTCACTTTTCAAACTCTCTCAAGCGCACCCCCGAAATNGATGCCTGGACCTGGAGAGAAGTCTGCTCCTGCAAAATTTAGAGGAGAGTATGACAAAGTGAAACGATTCATCAAGCACTACAACCGCCTTGCACTATCTTACAACCTTGTCAATGAGAAAGATAAATGTGAACGAGTCCTTGATTACTGTAGCCGTGAAGTTTCCAAGTTAATTGAAGCTTTACCTGGTTACCAGAATGATAGCTGGACACAGCTTGAGACTGAAGTTCTTAAACTCTATGATGCAGACCTACAAGATGCAAGATTTGTTCGACGAGACCTAATGACCCTTGTACGCAAGTGGAAGAACCGACCAATCCGTGACTTAAGTACCTGGAAGCGGTACCAACGCAACTTCTTGACTATTTCAGGATGGCTCAAAAAGAAGAAAAAGATTGATGATGAGCTTGAAGCTGCTCATTTCTGGCATGGAGTTAACAAGAGACTTCGTCGTGTTCTGGAATACAAAATCAAGGTGCATAATCCTGATATTGATGTTAAGAAAGCTTTCTCCATGAAAGATATCAACCAAGCTGCCGAAGAAGAGTTTGAACGTGACCGATTTGATATTGATCTTGCAGAATCTGACTCAGACATGCCTGACTGGCGATTGATTGACTCTGACTCCGACTCAGATTCTGACTCCAGTGATAGTGATTCAGACTATGGAAAGAAGAAAAAGTCTAAGTCTAAGAAATCCAAGAAGTCCAAGAAGTCCAAACATAAGACAAAGAAGATTGACTCTGAATCTGACTCTGATTTAGAGCCAATTGTGGCTAGAGAACAGCTTGACACTGGTAAATTAAAGTCTAGTCTTTCTAGGTTGCCCAAGACAGATGCCAAGGTTCAAGATGAGGTAGAACAGCTCATTAAACAGATGAGTGACCTATCTCTGAGTGATCCTCAGAGCAAAGGCAAGTACGCTGCTGCATATTATCGAGCAGTGAAGTTAGATCCTTCGATTACAGGATTTATTGAAGCTCCATCTGTTTGGGCGCAATTTTTGATCAAGTCTAGTACTTTGAGTACACCTTTCCCCGCTCCGCAGTCTGACAGAGCCACCTTGGCTACCCCAAATATGTCTAATGAATCCCTTCGACGACCATTCAACAACACTCCTAGAGGCCCAGATGGATTCATCTGTTTTGGATGCCTAAAGGATGGACACTCTATGCGAGATTGCCCAGAATTACTTCAACTGATTCGTGCTGGAGCACTAAGGAGAAATGAAGATAATAAGATCACTTACGCTGATGGGACTCTAGTCCAGAGGCAAAGAGGTGAATCCTTAGTGGAAGCAGCTAGACGCAGAAGTTCTACTACGCCCGTGCGAACCAATTTTATTATGGCCATGGGTGAAGGTGAATCAGATGGATATGATTCTGAAGATGAAGAAGAACCCGTAGAAGCATTTTATAATCAAGCCGAAGGATATGTAGACTATGAAGATGAAGAACAAACTGAAGAGACTTATGTTTACGCTGCCGACCGAACTGAGAAAAATATTACGCAGGCCCGAAAGGAAGCTCATAATCAAGTTGTGACTCCCCCTGCCCCCCGAAACCCATTGAATGGTACGCCCGCAGGTAATACTAGAGCAAACAGACCTAACTTAGTACACTTTGGACCCAATAGTCAATCCCGAAGACCAGGTCAAATACCTCATGCAATCCCTGAAGTCTCTATTCCCATACCTGCTGACATGCGCCAACCAAGAAATTTCACTCCTCAAGATGTTGAAATGAGAGATCAACCAAAAGCCCCCAGAAATCCACCTCCACGAACTGGCGGAAATAAAGTACCGCTAGGAGAACGTGCAAAACCGATGCCCCGACAATCAGAGTTATCTAAGAACTTTGATCAAAACGCAGAAAGAATCCTCGATAAGATTCTCAACGCTGAAGTCTTACTCCCCATCTCTGAAATTCTTGGATCATCAGTAAGCCTTGCTGGACGCCTAGAAAACAAGATCGCACGAAAGAATGCACGAAGCGCTGCTAATCAGGAGAACACCAAGTCTAACCCACCCCAAAAACAACCGAATACATCCAATGCAACTCACACTGCAACTGTTAACATGATGCAAGAGTCAAACAGTACAATTGAGTCAATCGAACGATCTCAACTTGTGAAACTCCCTGTTTTCATGACTCACGCACTTGATCGCCGACGACATGAGACATTAGCAACTATAGATTCTGGTTCTGAAATTAACATTATGAGTGAATCCTTATTCGAAGAAATCGTAGGAGGACCAATTGACCGTACGAAAGAATGTCAATGCACTGACGCTAATGGAGGAACTACTCAACTTGCGGGAATGGCCGCAAATGTACGAATTGAATGCGGACCACTGGTAACCTACGGAAATGTCTGGTTACATCCCAATCCACCATTTACGTTACTCCTCGGACGACCCTGGCAACGAGCAAACCGAATGTCCCTGATCGAACGGAACAAAGGAACTTATCTCATTCGTCGAGAAGAGGTTACCTTAGCCGACGGTACTCGGAAAGATGTGCCGAACTTCGAAATGAAAATTATGAGTGCGCGGGATGCTCACCGCGGATCAAACCATGCTCGGAGTCTCACAAACCAATGGGCGTTGAAGCATCATAACTCACTCCAAGGACAACTTGCGAAACTTGAAGCACTACGATATCCTCCAGCGTTCATGACAGAAGTAAGTGAAACTATCCAACTTGAAATCAAGGAGGAACTCCCAATTTTTCCTCCAAAACTGTCCGAAAACAATTTACCAACTATCCCAGAAGAATCTGACAACCAGTTACCTTCCGCGGGTGCGAATCCTTTGGAATCAAGCCACATAACCGAGTCGCAGGGTCTAACAATGGGAGATTCAGCTACCCGATTTAATTCCGAGGATCAGGAACCGACGCACCATGAGGATACGATCCCAATAAGGAAATTTGACATCACTGAACGCGAAAATCCACAAAGTACCCCGTCTCAAGATTCCCAAGCCACCTGTGAACCTGTCTCCACAATAGCCTTGGCTGAAAAGAACAATGGGAACCCACTTTTGAAGGACGAAACCAGAGAGACACGAATTGAGAAATCAAAAAGTGAGAAAGTATATAAAGAGTTACTTCCTCGAAATTCGTTTCCTTACGTTTCAACTCAGCGCTCCCACGCCACCCGAAACGATCGAATCAACAAGCAATCTGCAAATATGTCTTTCTCTGCCAACTCTACCCCCACTCCATCTGTTTATGATGACGAGGGAACTTATATTCCTCCTCCTCATCTTCGTGACCGCTCTACCACGCATTCCGGACGCTTCCAGCAAGATGGAACACGTCTCAACGGCCCCGATCGCGACACCTCTGCCGACGACGCGCCTCAACCTACCAGGAGCAATCCACCTAGGAATCGGACCATTACACGGCACAAAAACGATTTATCGGTTCCGTTGGTCCCTAGGCAACGTCAAAGGACGATTAAGAAGGGTATGAA
Organism: Pleurotus djamor; assembly: GCA_029747585.1. Lineage (NCBI taxonomy): Eukaryota > Fungi > Basidiomycota > Agaricomycetes > Agaricales > Pleurotaceae > Pleurotus > Pleurotus djamor. The sequence continues at coordinate 4,808 of JAPEVF010000694.1, forward strand.
CCTTCTAGATTCGCTTCCCAGCCTTCATCTTCCCTTTTTGACATCTTCCTCAACTTCAGGCGCGAAGAAACCCCGTTTCGACTCCAATCGGGACAACCCCATATATGTCCACTCCCAATCGCCTCAGGAACGACCTCAGCCGCTCCCTATCGACGTCGATCGCGTCGAAATCGATTTAGAAGTGTCTTCTCGTCCTCAAGACCCATATGCCTCGATCCTCAACGTTTACAACCATCAGCTTCGAGTAAACGAGGGAAACAACGCAGAAACGGTCAGAGATGATGTTCGAAGCATTAATGAAGGTACGCACCGTCTTAAAACGCGTCGATCGCGCGTTTCGGTCCCAAAACTTCATTCTCAACCTTCCTCTTCATCCGCAGTCACCCCGGTCGTGAATCTACCATCAAATCCGTACGTTTTCGCTTCCAAATCATCCCAACATCTTAATAAACCTTCCAAACATCCTAGGCTCAATGGAACTCGCGTCGAAAGCAATAGAAACGCCCCGTTGACTCCGCCCGGCCTTGTACATCCTCAGCATCATCCTGAAGCTGGAGCGGCGGATAATCGAGACGGAACGGTTGGAAACGGAAGCAAGGACAAAGGAAAAGGTGCGCACCGTTTGAAATCGCTTCAAGCGCAAGCCCTAGCATCTCCACCACATCCTAAACTTCCCATTTCGCTTCCAGCACCTCAACGACGAAACTACCCATGTATTCCTGACATTCCTACCTCCTCCTCGACTCTACGACGATGGAAGACCATAAACCCGGCCAGAGCCATCGTAAACGGCGCCGAAACAATTCTCCCTTCATCAACCCGACCCTCTACCACTTTCCCAACTATTTCCGGCCGCCAAATCGAAACCGCGCGCGAAATCGATGGAAATCGAGTAGGAAACATCCAAGGTGAACCTATGGATGACAATAGAGGTACGCACCGTCGAAAACGGCGTCGATCGCGTCGTTCTAAGTCCCATCTAACTTCTACACCCCCATTTCGTCGTTTAGACACCCCCAGGCCCGAAATCCAGCAGAATCGCAACGCGTCGACTCGATCCTCTTCCCAAACCAATCCTCGGTCTCTCAACTTCATTGTTGACGCGTTACAACGCGCAGAGATCGAGCGAAACTCTCCCTTCCCTTCCCCATACCTCCAAGACTCTCTTCTTCGCTCCCTGGCTTCTCCAACTCGATCAACGGCTGGAATCGACGCTAGAATCGAGGGAAATGGTGTCAGTATCATAGACGAAGGTACGCACCAACACCAAACGCGTCTATTGCAAATTCTGAACCATAATTCTCGTTCCCCAGTCACCCCTACACACTTTACTCAAACTCAAGACCCCAAGACTCCAAGTGTTCGGAGCTTCGAAGCGAACGGAAATGTCTACTATCCAAACGATGGGAGACACAGGAACGGAGGTATGCAGCCTTCAATTCGGTCTCGAGCACATCGAACTCGATTTGACCTTCCCTTCTCAGACCTCAATGACGCGCCTGCGTTTTCACAAGAACAAACGGCTCAAAATTCCGATCGTCACATCGAAACCATAGCCAACCACCACCTCTACACTCCCCCTATGATTCGCCGCCATCACGCTGACGCTTTGACTCAAACCAGCACTGTTACCAACAGTCTCGAGCACGAAAGTGGAATTACAGATTCCCAGCTCAACAGAGGTACGCGCCGTCTCAAATCAAGTTTGATATGCCCATCTGACTCGTCGTCGTCACCCTCAGTTCGCCCCTTCATCCCTCTTTCACCAGAAAAGATCATTGTCGAGGTCGACAGCAGCAACAGCGACACCAACCAAAGCGAACTCGAGTATATCACCGATCCTTGTCCTTCACCACTCGTCTTTGCTCAACCCGCCACCGAAGGTGATCAGGAGCCTGAAGAAGGGGAAACCCTCGAGCTTCGCTACCCAACGCCTGCACCTGAGGTACCACCGAACGCGCCTCGCCTCTCGTTTGCGCAACCTGCTACCATTTCGACCCCACCAGGCAAACCAAATACACCTCTTCCCTCTCCCACTTCGCCATCTCCCTTCATTCATCATCAGAACCATGACGACACCGCGTTGAGTCTAAAATTAGGCTGTGGGTATCTAACCAGGTCTGTTAATATCCTGTCAACCATCTGTATGAGACTATCCAGAAAAGTCACAGCAGGTACCCAATCTGTCAGCCCTGTAACCCTGTAAGCCTCTGGCAGCTCTGTAATGTTCTGTGCAGAACTGCAAAGCTTATCTGTTTTTCCTGATGCCCGATGCGAGAACCATCCCCAGCGGAACCCCATCACCAACGCCGTCACATTTCCCATATCTCACCACCTCCCCTTAACTATGCAAGAGCGCCGCGCATGAGTCAACTTCCAACCTGGACCACTATTCAAGATATTGAACGTCAAAATGAGGTTCGTAACTCTCATTCCTTGAATGAGAAACTCAATTCTGATGTCCGATCGATCCGCGCTTTGGAATTTCCGCTTGCACAAACTTACCCTCTTCCCCTACATCTTGCCCGAAACCTTCTTTCCGCCTTCCAGAATGCATCCAACTTGGGTGAACCCGGGTATCCCTCCCTATCGCATCTCTCCAAGACAATCAAGGAGAGCCAATCTCAAGTTGTGGATCAACCTGGCCCATCCTCTCAACCGTTACTCTTCCGTGTAGTAACACAGTCTGAAAGTGAGTTTCATAAGAATGCAGATATGGTTGTACGTGCAATGCTGACATTGTACTCAGTACCAGCAGAGTCCCCAGTCGGCACTCTCCCTTCAGCGCTCAGAGTTGCGGATGTACAAATCACTTCGCAACCCAATGCTGCCACGTTTTCACAAATGCAAGAAGCTCTCTCCCCTACTCAAGAGACTTCTACGGATACAGATGAGCAAGACATGGACAGTACGTCTTATACTACCCCATCCTCAGACTCCAACTTACCACCCGCTCCTCCTCCTTCTCCAGTTTCGTCTGACGATTATGACGAGATGCCAGTAAACAACACTACATCTAACGATACATCTCCGCCCGACTCCATCTATAATCCCACTCCGGCACCTGCTCCGACCTTAGCTGTTCAGACTTTGCAGCCTATCGCCTTGAACACTGTCCCACCTCCTCCTCCACCAAATCTGTTCTACCCCATGCAAACACCATACCCACCACACGCTATGGCTCATCCCTTCACACACCATTATCCACCGCCACCACAACCTGCTCCCTTCCTTCCGCCTACCTACGCTGGGTACCCTATATCTCCATACCCACCTCCGCTACCATCTGGCTACCTCATCCCCTTGTCATCCAACTATCCCTCTTCCCATAACCCACTACCATCGGTTATTCTGAACGGTGTTGTTTATCCACCTCCTCCAAGTCTTCCCCCTTTCTCTCCAACTCTACCTGTCCCCAATTGGCTTCGATCTGCACTTCCCCCTGTTGTCCCACCAACTGTGACCTCTAGTTCTGAGGAACCACAAGACAACACCTCGACAGGTAGCTGGGAAGATCTCGCTCAGTCTGTTCCTCCGAACCTTGCTGACACTTTAAGTCAGGCGTTCGAAGATCAAATGGACATCGACGGGGATGGGGATACTTCTGACTTAGTGTCAGAACCAGAGAGTGAGGACTTGGGTAAGCAAATTTGTTTGCATTCTGATAACCGACCTAACCAAAGGGTTTCAGATAACTATTCTATACTTCAACGACCTGTATCTTGTGGTCCTAGCTACCCAACTATATCATCATCCACCTCCCTTTCCACGTCTGTAACCCAGGAAGCCCCAGCAGCTTTTCCGCCTTTCCATTCCCCAACTCCACGACATCCCATGACTCGCATATCAGCGCTCCTCTCCCCATCGCCCCTTCCTGTTGAGACTGACCAGTCCATACAGAGTCCTTCTGTATCAGTCTTTACATGCAACGTTGCTGAGCCTACTACTTCCTTGCCAAAGTCAATTCCCATTAGTGAATTGTACGACAAGGTGGACCATGTCAGTAATGAGATACTGAAACCTGTGGATGAAGAGACTCAAGCACTTGTTGTTGAGCACTTGCGGAATCAAATAACAAGATATCAAAGCGCCTTTGCTCAAGGTATTTTGAAGTGCTCTGATAAAATTCTCCACACTGACACCTTGTTGATAGGAACAGATGTATCGTCTTTCCAACGTTCACTGGCTCCTACCCCATCTACTGTACTCCCCAGAGATGAACCTACTGAGGATAAACCAGCACTGGCAGTCTTCGAAGATTTCTCTCTTACACCCTTCAGTGAAATCGACATCAACGAATCCATCTCCGAGGATGAAAACACTTCGCTTTACGAACTTCACTACGACCCCAGTCGCATTAATAAGCCTACCGTCCCCAATGGCTGGTTTGACACTAGAGAACTTCCCACTACCAGAATCCTGTCAGCTCCTCTCTACTCCATCCCAGAGAAACCCAGCTATATTTCCCCTGCCGAAGCCTTTCCCTGCTCTTCCCATATCAACCCTCCACTACCTGACATGACTGGGGGTGTGTTGCTCAAAATACCACCGCCTCAACCCATCCATACGATTCTTGGAGCCAAAAAGCCTCTTCACCTCTTGGAGAGTACCGCCCCTGATACTCTGGATGCACGTCGAGCCATACCATCCAACCCATCTCTTTTGAAACGTCAACTGGACAACGACTCTGGCTCAGAATCAGAGGGCACTGCTTATTCTCATTCTGAGAATAACTCTTCATCCTCATCGCTGAAACGACGTCGCACACAACCACCTTCTCCTCCCACAAACACCATTGATTCCCTTCCCATCTCCTCTGTCTCACCCAGCCAGGATGAAGTACCCTATCATAGAGCTCTATCGCAGCTTAATGGTAGTCACTTTATCAACTCGCTCAGCCCAATTCTCCTACATATCCCCCAACTTCCACATATCAGCCCTCCTGCCTACTCTCCAGCCAACTCTCAAGCCTCCTCTCAAGCCTCTGCCACAGAGATTGAGGTCTGGGACTCCGACTATGAAGAAGATTGGTGCTCAGAGGCAGTCAGGGAACTGAATCGCAACTCACCCACTACTTCTGAGTATGCAAGGATTGCAGCCGACCCTGATCGAAGTGAGACCATTGCAGACTTTATCAGGGAACCTGGAACAGTAGAAGGCCATGTTACGCTCAACCTTCTTTCCTGCACATCCACCGACTTTCCTTATGCACGTTTCTTTGAATTTCGAACCAACGAACCCGATGCCTATGGCTGGAATGGTACTGAGTCTACCAAAATTGCCAGTATTGGTGATGACATGACCAGCTCAGGCAGACTCCCCCGCTACCTTACCAAGGCACCTCGCGGTCATCCCATGAGAACTTTCAGTGGTGGAGCTGTACTTGGTAAACGACCAAATGTCCAAGTTCATTTCAACCAACTGGTGGTTCCTGGAGACAGAGTAGCTGCAGACTATCGAACTGGACTTATCAGGATCCTGGAAATCTCTGATGATCAATATGGCATTTGGCACCATGACGGAGATACTGAAATCGCACGCCAAATCATTATCCTCTGCAGAGCCATTCAGAACATCGCACCCGACCAGTCTGACCATCAGCCATCGGACCCAAAGTGGGAATACATGCACTACCTTATCAAGACTGATTCTACTAGGGCAAAACGCGAAGGTCACTCTTGTGAAAAAGTGATTGACGACTTCAGTACTGGTCTTGACGACTGGAAAATGCTGAACGGCCCTCTCAAGAACAAGAACTCATGGCACATCTCCGAACCCTTCATTCAACACTATCCCCTTCTTGAAGACACCCACATCATCACTGTTTGGCATCCTCGTATCATCGCCGCTCGGAAAATGCGCTATGCTGCCAACCTTATCATTCGCAGTCTTTGCCAACTCCTCACTTCTCCCACTGAATATGAGAAGATCCTGGAAGGAAATCTAGACATCTCCCATTACTTTCACCTCCACTGCCCCTTCTTTCGATTTCTCAAACCTGAAGTGCCACTCCTCTTTCAAGGATTCAATGCCAACTGTGTCCATCATGGACAGCATGATGTCTCCTATGGATCTGAAAGATGGCCAGCAGAAGGAGAATGGGAACACAGAAAGAACCAACTCCTCAGTTCAGAACAAGATCGCTTTCTCTGCTTTGCAGCCTACCACTTCCATTCGACCAACAGAGGCATCTTTGCCAACTGTATCCAACACCTACGTGGATCTCGCACTGCAAATGAGCAAAGTATTGCCATCCTCAGAGCAGAGGGACTCCTGGATCCAATCTCCTGGAATCCCTACTCTTACAACTCAAGAGTTATTTCTTGGGAACCTAACCACTGGCTCCCTGACTTCTAGTATGTCTTTCACAATTCTTGCTACCAACTCAGCTCTAACTATGACTCTCCAGAATCTGATACCTTACTCAGAGCACTGTAGTAGTTGTAGTAACAGTATGATTAGCATTTGTGATGATGACTGTAGTACTAGGGAATTACAGGATTTTTCCTTAGACACTAGGCTGAACACCTCTGTTTCAAGTTTTTATTTTTCTACAGATAATTGTAAGTATGATACTCCCCACTCAGACACTCAGGAAGCCTCTGAGAACCCTACTGAAACTCTATTCACCTCTGAAATGATGGAGGAAGAATTGTATAAGATTGCAGAGTCTGATCACTCTATTGACTTAAATGAGGACACTATTATTTTTCCTACATTAAGCAACAATGAGATGAACTTTAAAGCATATACTGCTTATAAAAGAGTGGACAAGAAAGTCAAACCTGTCTCAGGAGTATACCCAGAAGACGCAAAAGTAACCCGTACTTTTCCATTTAATCCTCTCGACACCCTACCTCCCTTACCCACACATCCACCAGACTTCATTCCCACTGAACACCTAACTCAAGAGAGAATTGACAGTATGGAAGTCAACAAGGATAACTTTCTCCTCCCGGAGGAAGAGAAACTGTTCAAACATATCCTACAACTGAATGAAGCTACCCTTGCGTTTGAAGAAAAANGACCGAGGAACCCTACGCAAAGACTACTTCAGTGACTACATAATGCCCACTGTACCTCATACCCCATGGGAATACAAGAACATACCAATCCCACCTGGAATTAAGGACAAAGTAATCGAAATGCTAAAGAGTAAGATAGACGCAGGAGTCTACGAACCATGCCAATCATCCTACCGAGGAAGATGGTTTTGTGTACTCAAAAAGAATGGATCACTCCGCATTGTTCATGATCTACAACCCTTGAATGCTGTGTCAATACGCGATGCAGGATTACTACCCATTGTAGATGACTTTGTTGAACCCTACGCTGGTGCACAATGTTGTACAACCTTTGACTTATTCTGGGGATTTGATGCTAGAATAGTTGACCCAGCCTCCAGAGATATGACAGCATTTTGGACACCCCTAGGACTACTCCGATTAACAGCCTTACCTATGGGATATACCAATTCCCCCACAGAGTTTCAAAAATGTATGGTACACATTCTTCAAGACGAAATCCCTGAAGTTGCTAACATCTTCATTGATGATTTACCAATCAAAGGACCCAAGACAAGATACCCTGATCAACATGGAGAACCAGAACGAATACCTGAGAATCCTGGAATTAGAAGATTTATCTGGGAACATGCAAAAGATGTACACCGAATTATGCACCGAATCAAATGTGCTGGAGCTACCTTCTCCCCAAAGAAGACACAAATCTGTCGTGAAGAAGTTATTATTGTAGGCCAAACCTGTGGACCCAATGGACGAACACCAGACCGTGAGAGAATTGACAAGATACTCAAATGGCCAGTCCTTACCACTACTAAAGAGGTCCGAGGATTCCTAGGACTCTGTGGTACAGTTCGTATATGGATTAAGGATTATTCAGCCTTAGCCCGACCATTGACAGAACTTGTTCACAAAAATGCTGAATTCATCTGGGATGAACGCCGTCAGCAAGCATTTGAGACATTAAAAGAGAAAGTTACCTCCGCTCCTGCATTACGACCTATAGATTATACCTCTGAGAAACCACTAATTCTCTCAGTGGACACCAGTTATATTGCTACAGGATTTATCTTATCCCAAGAAGATGATAATGGTAAAAGAAGACCCGCTCGTTACGGATCATTACCTATGAATGAAGCACAGTCCCGATATTCTCAACCTAAATTGGAATTGTATGGACTATATAGAGCCCTACGACATTGGCGCATCTATATTATCGGAGCTAAAAAGCTGGTAGTTGAAGTTGATGCTAAATACATCAAAGGAATGCTACGCGAACCAGACCTACTCCCTAGTAATGCAATGAATCGCTGGATTCAAGGTATCCTTATGTTTAGCTTTGAACTTGTCCATGTACCTGGAAAAGAGTTCAAAGGGCCAGACGCACTTTCACGCAAACAACATGAACCTCAAGAATATGTGGAAGAAGATGACGAATGGCTAGATGAAATTGCCTTGTTAATTTCCACCAAGCAGCCGGCTCCTTGTAAAATAGCTAGTATTAGCTTCAAAGTATTTGCTCTCCCGTCAAGTCTACCCAAGTCACAAGCAATTAATAATAGCCTCAAAGCAATCCACGACTATCTACAAACTTCTCAGCTCCCAGAGCTAGAGAACCAGCAAGAGATTGATCGATTTCTAGATAGAGCTAAAGATTTTAGAATAATTAATGGTAAGATGTATAAGCTTCGTCCCCAAGGAATTCCTTGGACAGTTATTTTGGAACCCTCAAGACGACTAGAAATTCTCCGACAGGCCCACGATAATCTCGGACACAAAGGAGAACACTCTGTATTAGAATTGATACGTACTCGGTACTATTGGCCCAAGCAAAAGGCCGATGTGCATTATTATATAGCCTCATGCCACCAATGTCAGGTACGAAAGACCGTACGGCTCCAGATGCCCTACGAAATCTCCGCTCCTGCACGTATCTTTGAGAAAATTTACATTGATGTAATGGTCATGCCAAAAAGTGGCCGATATGAATTTATTGTTGCCGCAAAAGACGACCTAACAGGTGTATCAGAAGCCCGACCCCTGGCCAAGAATGATTCCAAGTCACTCTCTGATTTTCTCTGGGATCAAATATATTGCCGGTATGGAGCTGTTGGACGAGTTGTCACTGACAACGGCCCTGAAACCAAGGGAGCCTTCCAATCAATGATACAACGCCTCAATATTCCCCATGTACGTATAACATCCTATAATAAGCATGCAAATGGAGTAGTAGAACGAGGACATTATACTCTCCGGGAAGCTATTGTACGATCATCCCCAAAACGTGAGGATGGCTCAATTAAAGACTGGCACAAATATGTTGGACTAGCTGTATTTGCTGACCGAGTCACAGTAAGTTCTGTAACCGGTTACTCACCATATTACCTGCTCCACGGAACTGAACCTGTCTTACCCCTGGACTATGTAGAAGCTTCATTTCTTGTCACCGGCTTTCAAGAAAATATGACTACCTCCAAACTACTGGCCCTTCGTATCCGACAACTAGAAAAGAGAGAAGAAGATATAGAACAAGCCTCCGAAATCCTCTGCAAAGCCAGGTGCAAGTCTAAAGAAGAATTCATGCGACGCTACAAACACCGCATTCAGAAAGCCACCTACGAACCAGGAGAACTTGTTTTAATTCGCAATAATCGCTACGAAGAATCGCTTTCTGCCTTAAAGACTAGAGACCGCTATATAGGACCCTACCAAATTGTCAAGCGAACAGAGAAGGGAAACTATATTCTCAAAGAATTAGACGGAACCCTACTTAGTGAAACAGTTGCTGCCTTCCGAGTTCTCAAATATCTTACTCGCAACGACTTAGAATCCCTTATTCAGGAAGAACATAGTCAGCCTGACGAACAAGATCTAGACCTTTCCCCGTCTGAACCCGAAGAGGACGGAGAATAACAAACAAATTAAACAAGCATAAATAAAACAAATAAAACTTAACCGCCCACCATCAGCATCTCCCGCCGTCAAAAACCTTATTGAATAAGAATGCACGGAATCAATGATACAAATACTGCCATTAATGGAGATTTAGAGCTCCCAGAAATATGCCCAACGCCTAAATTGTCTCCACGTAAGTATCCCGTCCCTAACAGGCCATCCCGATACGAACCTGAGGCAACTATAGCAAATTCACCAGCACATTCATTATCATCCTTTCCTTATCAATCCGCCGCCCACACAATATATGAAACACCAGAATGGTCCGACAAGGAAGAACTGTTCCTGGAATGGCCAGGCAGAGACCATGCTTTCAGCAGCAATCAAACCTTCAACCTTTTTTACGATTCTCGCACATTTTCAGCACGAATTATTGGGTTGAAGGAGAAAATTGGAAGCGACTACCTTGTCACAGTTGCATTATTGAATGGACCTGTGGACGAAGTGAAGGATCTGGACGTTTGGATCCATAGTCACGATTTCCTCCCAAACGCTCCAAAGCTGCAATGGATATATAGGGAGCCTGACGATGTTAGCAAGCTAGTCAAAATATGGTCCCTGATCTCCGGATTCTTTCCCTTCTGTTAGATCTTAATATTATATTATTATTTCCCCTGTATTTCATACTTTTGTGATTATTACGTTTCTCGTGAATCCTTCATATTACTTGAATATTCCCCGTCATCACATAAAGCAAAAAGAAATGTCCACTATCCCTGTTCTACCTCGACTCCCCCTTCGCCCTCTAGGTGGACCTTGCCGTCCATTTACCTTTAATCCAGCTGATCCTGTACAAGCGTCATACGACATTATCAACACTAGGACTTTAGCCAAAGAAGTGGAGATCGCATACACAGGCGACCTTCCAAAATACTTCTACCAGCCTATTAGAGCAGTAGAGAATGTCTACTATGCAACCCTCCCTCATCGATTCCATGCACCTGAAGTAGAGACCATCACCATTGCAAAAATACGCGAACCCTCCAAGTACCGTGGCGAACTGGTCATTGAACAAATCTTTGACTATCCCATTACGCTTCAGACCAAGCTATACTACCCTTGGTTTGGTTTTGGCTCAACGCAAGGACTACTCCGGATCGATGGACTGCGAGCCCAAATTTTAGTGGCCTTCCGCACCCAGCAAACCCGAAACTTTCCGATTACTTGGGTAGCGCTTTGGACTACCACTTCCAATATTGCCCTTACCGCCCAGGAGATACAGCAGTGTTCAAAACGTATAGAGACTAGACAACCATTCATTACAGAATCTGTGTGTTCGCCTCTGGTTATCTACAAATACGCAGACTTGTAGCCAGCACTTGTATATCAGCGCTAAGCCTATTTCCTAGTCTAGAATTTGATAAGCGCTAAATCTTAGAAACATCTTCACCGTCGCAATGAACACCACACACAACTCCTCACAAAGTATGTCTTATTATTAAACTTACGTTCCAGTTCCAATATATCCACCAGCACCCATTCGGAATGAAGTAGATGTCAATGAATTGCTGGCAACTTATGTCATCCAGCCACGACCACTTGAATTCCGTCGGGATCACCCATGGCTTCGTCCCATCAAGGATGGCAATCAGCTAGCCCTAGGGCAGAAAATCTACCTGCATAGGGAACCAAATGCCAAGACTGGGATCATCAACTCCGTTAAGAAGTACCACCGTCAGAGCTACTTGATTGAGGTACAACTCGACGCAGAAAATGTGGAATATAAGGACTACTGGGTTGCCGAAAAGCACTTAACGTACAATACATGTATCTTATGGCGCGTTTCTCAAACTGTAGCACACTTTGTCAAAGACGTATTCGCGTAAATCCCTTAGTAATCACAACTGATCTGGAGTCAATATTTTTATGTTGTCCGCACCCGGCTTCTGACATAAACTTCAACCACAACACCAACATTGCAAACTCTTTCTTGTCTTAAAAACATCCTCCCCACTCATACATCATGATAATTCCACTTATTCCTACCGACATTCTCCTTACCTACCGCCTCCCATTTCTGGGGAACGGCGATCAAATCGAATATTCAACATCAAGGCATTCCTCACCCGAAGATGCCGCAATCTCCCGAATACTCAGAGAAGCAGATGAACCCATACGATATCTTGGTCATCTCCCAGCGAATACACGTGTATTCCATGATAACGAATCACGCCTCCAAGTAACTGAAGTTCTCATTGAAAACCCGCCTCCGAACCTACTCGGAATCGCTTTAAGCCGGATTCACGACCCCCATACCCTTGCCAACCAGTATTTTGTCCACTCTCCGGTATCGACTTACCCCATCGACTTCAACACCCTCCTCCTGCACCCGCTTTTTGGGTTTGGAACCATTCAAGGAATTGTTGCTATTACGTCATGCATGGTTCAACTTTTGGTTGCATTTCAGCTGGCACAAATCCATGACGCACCAATTCTTTGGGTTGGACTTTGGGTAGATACTGCGGTAGTTGATATAGAGCGAGAGCATAGGCAGCTTGCAAACTCTGGACGGCACATTGAGCTTATGCTAGCAAACTTGGACGAGCGGTTAACATACATTTATAACTAGTACCGTCACTATCCCTCCTGTCATCCTCATGGAACAAATACCACTCGTTGTTCCTGGCTTTCTCGAACGCAATGGACTACCAATTAGCAGCCTAGACCACATTGAAAAGGCATTAGACCAAAACCTCAGTGATACGCTGCAAGCCGCACTTGGCCTCCTCAACCTAAGCACCCACCGAATCGCTTACTCCGGCCCACTGCCCAGCGGAATGACTCTCTCGACTTACAATACAGGAAGTCAAGGTTTTTATATAGTTGTCAAAAACCCACCCTCAAACTTGACGCTGTTTGACTACTCCGAAGTCGCAATACCGGAAAACCTACGGCATTATCATGGTTTTATCGACCATCTCTCCAATAATTGTTACTTGGACCTCAAAACCATTCTCTATCACCCTATCCTAGGATATGGGTCAATTCAAGGAGTTATCGGAGGCGAAGGTACCATCATACAAATATTAACAGTATTTACGGCTAGCCACCAGAAATCGGACGCCCATAACTATGCTGTGTTTTTCGTACAGAAGGAATTTGTCAACCTAGACTCTCTGGCAGATCTTTTCATGTCTCGAGTAGAAGAACCATTAGCTCTCCTCACTGTAAATAGGGAGCACCCCAATGTTACATACATTATTACCTAGTTTACGTCTTTTTTCGTTGGTTCATTATTTAGGCGCTCTGCAAAGAAAACCTTTTTCGTTCGCACATCAAAGTCGCAAACCTCATCTTTATACTATGTCGCTCTCCCTTCTTCCCCCTGGATATGCCCGCCAAATGGGTATGCCATTCCCAGACACATTCAGTTTCTGGAACCGTCTCGAGAAGCTTGCTCCTGGGACAAAGACCAAAGAGCTCCTTGAAGAGAGTGAAGTCACGCTTACACCCCCATTTGCCGGCCCCTTAGAGGGTACATCAATTACATGGGACACTTTAAACATCAACTGGGCCCGCACCATCACCCTCTGCAACGCCAACGACCGCTTATTCCCCATGAACCTTACCCCAATCACCGCGCCTGCAACCCACGTCAATGAATATTTCCTTGCATTCCCCATATTCACCGACCCCTTTATCTCAAAAGATACCGTCCTCTACCACCCCAAATTTGGCTTTGGATGTATCCATAGCATCGTCAACTTCTCCCGTGACCAAGTTCTCGCCGCCGTCGCATTCCGCGATGTATACAAAGAAGAACAACCAGTCCGGTGGATTGGAATATGGTTAGACGTGGACAGTATTGAGAAGGACGGACCCCTGAAAGTAATTGCTAGGGATATGACCCGGACTGATCACTTTACTTTCCAGTATGGAAAATGTGATAACTACGATTACAAGTTTGAATGATTGAATGAGTCGTTTACAATGCCCCATAATCATTACATCCCTTTGTATCATGTAGTTACTTTTCTACAAGGATTTCAACCCTGGGCCTCTTCGAAAAAGATTAAAAGAAAGTAAAATGAAAAAGTATAATATTGAAATAAGATAAAGAAATAAAATAATAACGCGCGCTTGACAATCACACTTAGACGCGGTATCCTAGAAGAGACGCCCCAGGACATCTAAAAATAGACTCAAAACACGCTGTTTCCTACCATCAACACCTTGACATGGCCGACTCGACTGCCCTCCGCATGATCCCTGCTCACCTCACCAACAATGGTGAAATATTTTACAATACGCACTACCATTCTATTACGTTTCAAAGTCGAGCATCACCGCGGACCACCCTTGAACTCCGACTTCAAGGACTTGTCAAAATCATCCCACGAGACCGCTACCACTTCCAAATCGCATTCGCATCTCTTCCTGCACCACCAATCCGCATAGAGACTGCACATATTAATACCCCATCATCTCTCCACGGCACCTACGGTCTCGCCACCATTGATTTCGGTCAAATCCACAGCGAACGACCACTCCACCATGCTTTCTATGGCATTGGACGTGCCCTTGGGATCATCGGAATCCGCAATGGATGTGTCAAATTACTCATTGTCTTCAACGACGATGATAGTTCCCCACACCACTTTATCAGTGCATGGACCCCCCATACAGTGGTCCAACTTGATCAAAACATGCGCCGAATCGTAGACGCACAGACTGATCTAAGCGCTGCATTCCAACTCGGACGCCCAAACCCAAACCTACCCCATCATCAATAAGTAGGTCACTTCTTGCTGATCTCAGCTAGACTATGACTGAGGACAGTCAGATTTTATGTTGTCCGCAGATGTCACGCCCCATATTTGAATATGTGGAAGTGAACATGAATTTCCTTATTTTTCTCTCCCCCTCTCTATTCCGCTACCTCCCCTCTCTATTCCACTACCCCTTCCCATATATGCAGACTCTTATAAGTAGGAGAAGATTAGTTTAGAATGTAAAACCCCATTTGCATTCAGATTAATTTGCTACCTTACTAAAACCTGCTCCAAACAAAATATACACTTACCCCTAACTTCTCAGACCAAGAACTGAGAATTATAGATGCATATAACAATCTTCTAAGGCATCACATAGATGAAACATCATATATGCTCATGTACTAATACCTATTCAGTGGAAAAGTACCAAGTAAAACTAATACTCTGACACAAGTCCAGGGAAGACCCCTAAATAATGCCAGGAGCTATAATCTCTTCTCTACATTACTTAGACCAGTCTGGAAACATATCTAAGATCTTGAGGCACAAAATATTACACCAAAAANGCAGCCCAAAAGCACCTAACAAATATAAATTCCCATCATCAGTCAGCCACGAGAAAGCCAAGTAAAACACTTGAGACAATAAGATGTCTTAGACTTGAGTGGAAGAATGACTTGAAACATGCCAAGATCAGTAAAGCAGGCTTGGCACCAAACAAAATGACTCCAAATGAGTCATACTAGAAGAATAGCCCTCGGCAATGACTTGTCATGACTCTGAATGAGTCAGAATCAGACTATACCCCCTCGGCATGCTCTAAATGACTTGGAATGAGTCATATTCTGCCAATGCCAAGCTGAGAAACACCCCAAGGCTATGTACAATGAGTAAGAATGACTCAGAATGAGTCAGATCCATCTATAAAGGCAGTGTATACCTCTGAAATGACTCAGAGTGAGTCATATTGACTAGGAAGGCTGTGTAGATATAGATATAAATAGTCATTAGTAGCCAAACATAGACAAACACCTGTAGAGTATATAAGGACCCCCGATTTGCCTGGGGCACCAAAGTGAATGTAACTCATACCATATAACCATACAACCTAAAGGAATCAGACCCAAGCTTACGCTTCAGACTTAATTGGCTAGTACCGTTGGTGTATTTATTAGATAAAAAACCAACGCGGCTCGCCGCTCCCTTGGTGATTCATAATAACTTCTCGAATCGCATGGCCTTGTGCCGGCGATGCTTCATTCAAATATCTGCCCTATCAACTTTCGATGGTAGGATAGAGGACGTCATCCCGCCCATGCTCTACCCTTACGTCTTGCCACCTCCTTCTCCTTCTCCTCTTCGCGCCTCTCGCGTCTTCCTCGTCCCTTAATGCCTCAAGTTCAATGCCCCTTCTTTCTCGTTGGTCTGAGCTTTGAAGTATCCCCGATTGTGTATTCTGTCTACATATGGAGCATGGAGCCGGGAGTTCTAATGGTTTGGATGGTTTGGATGGTGTGGATGGTTAATGGTTGGAATGGTGGAATTCGCGAGTTGACGAGTTGACGAGGGCGCGATCCCGATGCGATGTATACAATATACACTTACTTATATATCCTCGGGGTCCTACTACTCTAAGTACTAGCGGAATAAGGCTAAGTCTCCTCCCTCCCCTCCCCTTTTGAATATTCTTGAATCTTCATGATATTGATTGTTCCGCCCTGTTTTCAGACTTCAACGCTTCGTTCGCTCTCTACTCCATCCATTCATCCACTTGCTCTAGAGTCCACTCCAGAGTCCACGGACTCCACTGGCCACTCTCCTAAATCCTTCTACTTTCGATGCTTTACGATTTATGCTCTATGCTTTACGCTCAATCCGCTTTTCTGTTTTGGTTCGAGTTCTTCGTTCGAGTTCAATTCGCATTCGCATTCGCTTGGCTCGAACTTGGCTCTGTTCACGTTTGTATTTGGTGATTATTTACGCGGACTGAGGAAGGGAATGAGGGAGGGACAAGTGGTTTTTCTCGCGAAGTGAGTAGGTGAATTGGGGATGGATTCATGGAAGGCTGTTGCGGTGCGCTGCTGCGTGTATCTATCGTAGTGAGTGATGTCGATGAGTGATGCATTGATGAGTGGCCGGGACTCATGGCCACGGGGGTTTACTGGAGGACGGGAGAACACTGGAGACTACGCTATGTCGAATCTTGATGGATGGGATGGGATGGGTCCATGGATCGAGAGGATGCAACTTGAATGTTGAAAGAGAAACGGAGTTTAGAGTCTACTCTCAATCGAGGGTGTAAAGGGATGAGGAAGAGGGGATAAAGTTTAAAGGGTCTAAAGAGATGGGGGAGGATGAAGGATGGAGGAATGTGGAAATTCAGTACGAGTGAGTAGTTGGGTTGATTGTGTTGGAACTTGGTGTCGGGGTCCGAGTCGGTGTCGGTGACCAATGGCGGAGAATTACGAAGACGTGCACTTACTTAGTGGGGTGACTATGGGTATGGGTTACCAAAGACATTCTATGTACCCTATCTAGAGTTCATATGAGCAAGAACAACACCGAGACGAATCAGGATTCAGTACGATGCTTTTGCTACTATGGATGGGCCCATCCAAAAAGCCGACTAATTAGTTCCTGTGTGATGATAGCGGAGGCTTACTGCCATCGGTGCGACATTTTGTACCTGCCCGGCCGGCATACCAATTCCAGTTACAGGAGTCCAAGCAACGACAGTTTCTGTTGTCGGACAGCAGAGGGAACGAGGCTTTGTGTCCTTTCCGTCTGCTGGGCGCAAGGATCCTGGGTCAAGAAGGGGTATTGGGGCCCGTATATTTAGCTCCTATATACAGGCTTCGTAGGTACCGTAGATAAGTGGACGTCGACATGGGGGAAACCCCGGAGTCCGGACGACGCTAAACGAGAATTTTTTTTAAAAAAAAARAGTTCCTGTGTGCTCCAATTTCATGACCTTGCGCAGTACCGCGTAAAACTCTTCGTCTCGAGTCAGCTTTGAAGCTTTCGTCGTAGGGAGAAGGCGCAAGGTCTCCGCTCTCGAGTCTCGATTTGCCGCTTGTGCCTAGTAAGTAAATTGTGATTGAATTGTGATTCCTAAATTCAACCGTTCAAGTTTCGAGTTCAAGTCCGAAGTCGAGGTCCGCGAGAAAATGATTGCATGAATGAGGAGTATGAGCTGGGTCTTTGGACGCGTGTGACCGAGCTTGAGGCCTTGGTGAGAGGCAGAGTCGACGAAGGGTCGAGCTCGGATAGGGGAAATCTGGAAAGATCAAGTTGAATAGGGGATTGCAAATTCTTGAGCACAAACGACCATGACAGACATACTCTCGTTGCCTACCGACGAAATCGTCCGCAGAGCGCTGCAGAAGCTTAGCGAGCACGCGAATCTCATCCTTTGGGGTTCCCTCCTGGATAACCGCATGAATGTTCCACGCATCCAAAAGGTGTGTGTACATACAAGGCCACCATAACTCTAAGGTTCAGCATCGGTACTGAGCAGTGAGCACATACCAGAACTTCACATTCCTCGTGCCAGATGAAAAGTTGGACACACTCTCGGCGGTCCTCACTGAAATGAACCTCCCCATCCCTACACTCCCAAACTACCTCCTGAGAGCCGGGGGTGACTTTCTGCGTCTCGGACGTCTTCATCGCGTCACGCAGGCCACTGACCGCCTCAGCATGCAATGCATCCATCTCCTACCCGCATCTCTACTGGGCTACGCTGAAGATGAATTAGAGACAGCACTTATTGAGGGCACCCCTATCACAATCTACGTCCCGCGCCCGTCCGCCGTGTATGCAGCCATCCTGCGTATGATGCCAACGTACCGCAGGTGGTGCGCGGAGCAATCTAAGCTGCAATCCGATCTTTTGATGCTTATTTATTATGATTTGTTGGGGCTGGAGAAGGTGCCCGCGGGGCACGAGCCTATCGAGGACGCGGTAATGGAAAAGAGGAGCGAGGTAGCGGTTGAGCGTGTTAGGGGGTGGGGACGCGCGGGGGAGTGGAGGGAGGGTGAGGAGTGGATGGAAGATGTGATTGTTGGGTTTGTGATGGGAGAGATGGATATGGGTGATCTACCATGTTTGGAGAGTGTTGCCGCCGACGCAATGCACAAAACACTTGCAAGGATGGACGACAACTCGGAAACCGTCATTGGTGACATATAAATCTGTGAAAAAGTATCT
>JAPEVF010000695.1:0-23664 GCA_029747585.1 Pleurotus djamor
GACGATGGCTCCTGTTATTGTTCAAGCTTCCAGTTCCAACCCAGCGAGATGGTTGAGAAGGTTCGTGGCCAGGTATGGTGCGTCGCTCGTTGGTCTAGAGCGGAACTTTCTCAAACATGAGGGACTGTTTCCTCCGAATGGCTCTGTCGAAAAATACTTACACACATTCCCCATTCAACTTGCAACTCAGACTTCTATTGGACCCTGTTATCTGTAAAAGGTTCCAAGTGGACAAGCCACTGACGAATCATTCGACGCTCCACTCGACGATGCCATCCCTAAGTGGGGCTGGGCTCCCAGAGATCTCAAATGCGCGCTTCCGTGTCCAGAGAGCTTTCGTCGCGAACACGAGGCATCACTAGGGCATTTAAGCCATCAACAGGGATATGATGTGCTGAGCCCCTTGAGCCGTCCCAATTAGGGTTGACCATGTCCCAATTCGAAGGCTCCCTGCACAGACCCCTATAAGCACATTCTTCCCTCGACGATGACCACCCCAAGTTCTCTCGGTTGGGTTGAGGAGTCGGAAAGGTCGCCTTGGCGACAATTCTTCAATTTGGTCGCGAAACGAAAAGATCCATTGAAAGTAGGGGATTGGATAGATCTTGGTGCAGATATGGCCGCGGAGACTGCCCGCCTCATCGGCACCAATGGCCATTTCATGGTCCGTGCCGACTATGAGACAGTGTATTCGTTCTTGGAGAAATGCGAAGCTGCGGAGGAAGTAGGGCGTGTTATTACTGGATCGCCTGGAATAGGTATGTCAATTTTCACTTGACCACCTTCATCACCACTGAACAGCACGTATGAAGGCAAGTCCGTGTTCCTAGTGTATGCCTCGATACGGAGGTTCCGAGATAAAAAGCCCACCCTTTACTGGACGTGCCACAGAGAACTCTATCTTCTTATAGAGAGTAAAGTCTACAAATTCCACGACGCCGAGCAGTTCTCTCGTAGCGAACATCTCGCCGTCCTCCTTACATCTCAGAAGCCCTGTGATAACCCTTGGGCTCTCATTGACTCGCCTGCACAAGCTGTCTCGGAACCGCCAAGACGATTGATCAACAACGACAAGATCTTTAGCGTTTTTGCCAGTTCCCCAAATCCGATCCACTATGGACCATGGATAAACGAAACTGGAGCACAGACACTTGTCATGGATTTGTGGACGGAGAGGGAGGTCGCCCAACTGTAAGCAAGCTGGTCCTTATGATACATATATAAGTTTAAGCTCATTACTCTGTCCAGGTTCAAGTTGACGAAGAAAGAGGAGGTGACTCCATCCAAGCCGTTATACCAAAAATATGGACCTTGTATCAGAGATCTACTCAAAGCGAGTACGACCCCCAGCAGCTACGAAGACTCGTTGGACACAGCCCTTATCAAAATGCACGACAACTTGCTATCGACGTTCCAATCTTCATTTCTACAAAACTCCGATTTGCCGATTGAAATTCTTCCCCACACCCTCTTTATCATCCCTCGTTTGGAGCTCCAGGAATCAGGCGAGCGGAAATGTATACATACTGTCAAGATAAAGTGTCCGTTGGTCCTTCAAAAGCTCTGTGACATCACGCAGAAACGAGATACTATGGAAAACCGCAGGAGGTATTCCGCCATCAGCCCATTTCCAGAGATGAGTTCTTTGGCCGGAGTTTACTTCGAGAAAATCGCCATAGACATGCTCCGGCTGAAGGACAAAGACGGTGCCAAGATATCCGTCTTACCCATGGTCCAACTTGATCCCCGGAATCGGAATCGCTATACGTTCTCACGTAGCGAGTCCTCGAGAACTGCTGGTTTTGAATTTCCCGCACAGAAATGTGCTGTCAAACTGCTGCCACCCGTCAATTCGGAGGTTCCGCTACTAGTGGGAGAGATGTATGTTCCGACAGCTAGAAACAATCCACTCTTCGACGCCATTCTTCTCACCAGAAGGAGGATCATGTTGAAGACACCCGGACGTTCCATAGAGTCCTTCCGGGTCACGATATGGGTGTTTCAGATGACCATCTCCCCAGACCATGGAGGATCAGCGCAGGGATGCAAGCTCATCAGTGACTATAGGAAGCACTTCTTCATCAGCGAAAAGGTCGGTCCCTGGCGATGCTAACAAGGCCAAACACCATGACGCGTTCCTTGTTGATTCCTCACGAGACCGTTCCCAATCTGGTATGTCTGATCAACGCGCGCCCTCTTCATCACACATGCACCATTTCGTCGACGTCCTGGCCAGAGGTTACTACTCTGGTCTGTATCTGGTACCACTCCAAGCATTCTGGTGGTCATCTGGTCGGCGTCGTCATCATTCCAACCGCGTTATCAGCCACGACCAGCATGGGTTGCGCCTTATTTAGACTCTATCGTATCTTCACCATCCTTCCCAATGTCGCCACTATGCTATATTAATGACAAGAACACTATCATCTACCCACCATACTGCATGCTCCGAGATAAGACCCATCCCAGACTGGGGTGCCTTGACCAACCTACTACAGCACCCGCTCAGCGCGACAAGTCACCACTGATGGGTTTCTCGACCTACCTACTGCCAACGCGCAACCTCCAGTCAAATTAGCTTTCTGCATCCCCGTAAACATGTCTTTAGTCGCCTCCCGAAGCATATGGACTCCAACGTGTGTCACACTTCTCGCGCTACAAATCCTCTTCTCTGATAATGTACCACGGTCCAATCCAGCCGTTTTCACCCTCTAGGGGCGTATAAAATGTGCCTACAAAGCTGCTACTCCCTCACCACCTCAGAGTGTGCGCTAAGTGGGCTGGTTTCACTTCTTCATCCCCTCGTTTCACTAACTCTCATTTACAAGGTCCATTTAATGCCTTTCACTTGTCGATACTGCAAGGCTTCGTGGAAAAGCGACCGTGGCCTTCGAAAGCACGTAGCGGAATGCGCGTTAAGCCAGCTACAGACCGCCGGTCTCCCTCAGGAGGCTGCGCCTGCAACGGTGCCAGATGACACCAATGGCGAGCCTTTGGACATTGTAAGTCCATATGTATGCATTATTGTTTAATCAACGGCTTACTGGATATTCTCAAGGAAATGCGAGAGCCAGAGCCACACCTCGAGCTCCCTGAGCCGGCGCAAGCTCTTCCCGAAGTACTCGCCGAGCCGGAAACACGACGACCTGTTCGAAAGAAGAGGAAAACATGGAAACTCATCGAAAACGAGGTCGCTCCACCTCCGCTTCCAATTCCTGAACCCCCAGAAGCTGCAGAAGCCCTCCCCGAGGTGCAGATGCTACCCCCAATCTGCACATTACCCAGCCCACTCGGCGTTTACCGCGTTTATCCACAGCGCCCAACTCACAACCCCGACTCTCATGTCGTTTTCGCATCTGAACTCACCGGGAACACCGACGATGAACCAATCCCCCCTCTTGTACCCGAGGAAGTTGCACCACCTTCCAAGCAACCTTGGGCTCCCTTCTTAAATGCTACCGTCGCGCGTTTAATGAGTTGGTTTCATAGTGGGTCAGATAAAAAGTCGAAGAAAGAGCTGGACTCACTTGTCAACAACGTCCTCCTTCACGACGACTTCAATGCTGCGGATCTGAAGCAGTTCTCCTGCACCCGAGAACACAAGCGAATCGACGATTTCCTTGCGTCGTCGTCATCAACATCCAACAAGTCTACCCCACCCCTTCCCATTTCTGCCGCATGGGAGAAGCACAGCGTTACTATCCCGCTGCCCGCGCCGAAAGTCAAAATCCCCGAGGCAAGGGCACCAACATTCGAAGTCAAGGATATCCATATCCGTCCGCTGCTTTCGGTGATGAAAGAGGCATTTCAAGGGCCCGAGTTCCAAGACCTTCATCTCACGCCCTTCGAGGAATGCTGGGACCCCGAATATGTACATGATCCTGCCGCGCCAAGCTCCCAACACCACAGTTATCCTGTCCGGCAACCCTTTTCCGAGATTCCTCAAGGTCATCAACGCCTCTATGCCGAAGTCTACAACACACAAAAGATGATGGACACATACCGTTCGCTCCCCGTCCACCCTACCCTCGAAACCGTCGTTGTCGCCTTCATGTTTTGGAGTGACTCGACACACCTTGCAAACTTTGGGACAGCTTCTCTTTGGCCGCTCTACACTTTCTTTGGAAATTGCTCAAAGTATCTTCGTGCTCAACCGACGGCTGGTCATTGCCACCACCAAGCCTACATCCCCTCAGTATGTTTCTTCTTCTCACACATCTATCCATCTATTTACATGCTCTTCGCAGCTTCCAGACACCGTCAACGATGTCTATATGAACTCTCATGGGCATCCTCCCCGGCCGGCATACCTGACTTACCTCAAGCGAGAGTTGATGCATGCCGTTTGGCGTCTTCTCCTTAACGCTGAATTCATCCACGCCTACATCCATGGACTCATCCTCAAATGTTATGATGCTATTGAACGTATACTCTTCCCGCGATTCTTCTCATACGGAGCCGATTACCCCGAAAAGTGAGTCTATCTACTTTATACCTCATGGTTGTCCTGACATCGCATGCTAGGATTCTTCTTGCTTTGATCAAGTACCTGGGTGGCTGTCCGTGCCCTCGCTGCTCAATCACCAAGGCCAAAATTCGAAACCTTGGCCAGAAACGAGACATGGCTTTTCGATTGAATCCCAAAAGGCGCCGATTTGACACACCCGAGCTCCAGGAAACTATTGAGAAGACCCGAAAATTCATCTTTATGAATGGAAACCTGCCTAATGGAACGAGGGTGGACTCCTCTCTTAAAGAGTTGTCCCTCGTGCCACATCGGGTATGTGTTAAGGCGCGTAGGAACGAGGACAGGGGAGGCTCCTAAGGGGCTAGGAGGAGTCGGAGGAGACGTCGGAGATGTCGGAGGAGACGAGGAGAACCAGCGATCAAGTTATTAACTTGATCACCCACTCTTTCAGTGGTTCCAATAGAGGTAGACAAGAATGTACGAATCGGAGATAGCGGAGCTAACGGAGAGTCGTACGAGTAGTGACTAAGTCAACTAGTGACTAGTGAGAATGAAGGAAGGGGTATATGAGGGGAACTTGACAATAATGAAGAGGAGCGGAGAGGACGGAGAGACGTCGGAGCGACCTTGTGCACGGGGCACCTAGTGAGGGGAAACTAGAACTGATATTTCGACTAGCCGTAACTCTACTTGGGGTGCCTGTATATATACTAGAGGTACCTACTGTATGTAATAGAGCAGCAGTAGTAACATGAGGAGCCAAGGTATTGCCAAGGGGAACATGTGTCTAGACATGAGGCAGGAAAGGGTCCAAGGAGAGGATATGGCTAAGTCGAAGGAAACGTCGGAGCAGGCGGAGCTCGTCGGAGGAAAGGTAAGAGTAATGGTAAAAGGGGCAAGGATAGGAGTTAGGTGTTAGGGGATGATTGGACCATAACAGTATGTACAGGACAGCTCATGCTGTAAGAAAAAGGAATTATATAGTGGGCAGTTACCTTAGGTTTAATCCATTTTTCAAGGGCAAGTCCATTGTATAATGCATTAGGGCTACCCTATAATTCATTAGTATTATACAAGCCATTGTAGAGATTCAATATAATGCATTACAAAATATGATCTAATGAATTGTGCGCAGTGTAATGAATTATAGACAAGAGACTATAAAGCGTACAATGTATTACAGCTCAACTTAGAATTAAATAAGCAGGAATGATGAATTGTGGGCATTGTAATCAATTATGGAAAACAGACTAGAAAGCGTACAATCCATTATGGCTTAATTTTGGAATTAAATAAGGACTATATTGACTTATACTCAAGATTGAGACAGCATGTTATAATAAATTATACAAGGGAGGCAGTCTTTAGGGGTATGATAGGGATAAACTCCTAGATGTAATAAAGGCATAATTGAAATTAAATAATTGCGGCAAATTATTTAGAAATCAAGAAAGAAAATGAAAATGAAAAGAAAAATAATGAAAATGAAAATAAAGTAAAACGCAACCGAATCCAGGGGTTTTCAAAGGGGTGAAGAGGGGGGGTTACAAAAGCTAAGAGAGACGAAAACGTGAGCGCAACCAAGCCACTTGCTTGCCTGTTCTAGACATCACAATGTAGACTAAAAGAGCAGATTTCAGTCGCTAATAAAGAGACTATACATGTCTTACTCACCGTTTTTGAGGGGGCTCCATATCGTCCTCATCCTCCCGCGCCTCAGCCACTAGCTGGCCAAGCACCCATTCCACGTCATGTAATGCCATTCTCCATGAGTCCAAGGAGGGGCAGACATCGGACGCGTTCTCGCGCCAGAACCATAGGCCTGCCAAAACACTCAGGAAGCCATTCAACCCGGTGGCGGGTAGATGATCTCCCCAATCCCCTGTATCTCCGGGAAGAAGGTGCAAACCATCGTTCGTCGTCTTACGCCATTCTGGGTTATTTGCCATCCACCACCGCCACCACGTCTTCCCGTATTTTACCGGTTCGAAGGAGGGCATCCGGTGGTAAGGACGCGCCGACTTGATCCACAAGCGGACTTCTTTTGGTCGATTCGCTGCGCTCAATACCATCCCCTAAAGCAGTGTAGATGAGTGACGATAAACAGCAAAGCAGATACTGATACACGTACGTTCGCTTCGAACCCTTCGCCTCTCTCTAACTCCTCCCAAAGGGCTAGTATTTTCTCCCAAGTCGGACCATAAAGGTCAATAATCTCTTCGCTATGCAACACAGCCCACGCCGTTTCAAACCAATCCGGACGCTTCTTCGCCGACGAGCTTGAAGGTTTCCTACGAGACGACGATGGCTTGCCGTGGCTACGCGTTGACAAGGGTGCTGTGGATTGGGAGGAGGGACTTGCAACGTCGTCATCGATTGCGTCACGCGACCTCTTGCTGCTAGTGCGGTTTGCAGAACTTGAAACAGGCTTTGCACCAGTTGCGCTTCTCGTCTTTCGCGGGCTCGATGGTGTTGTCGCGGCTTGTCGTTCCATGAAGTCGCTGGCAACGAAGTCTGCATCGTCTCCACGAGGAGGAGACTCTGGATGTGGAGGAGGCCTTCCCCCGAGCAAACTCTCCAATTCTCCTTCCACACCAATTTGCTTGAAAAGAAACCTGTTCCTCGCGATATTGTTCTCTCTTTCAAACTCGTAGTCTTCCATCGCAACAAGCTCGGCTATGCGAGCAGCCTTCTTCTGGCCTTTGAGGCCAACGATGGAACGGAGGAGGTGTTCGTTGGCAGTAGGATGTCCTCCATCTTGCAGCGTCTTTCGAACCACGCTCATCGCATCTTGGACAACGACGTCTTGTGCGCGGGAAGGGTTGGCGCGGGTAGTCGAATTGGAGGCCAACGTCCCGTCGGAGTCGTTGGAACCAGTCGCTGTTGCTGGTGTTGCTGGTCGCGGGCGATTACTGGAAGACGAGCGTTGCACAACGGGACCACGCCCCGCTGCATCGAGCCGACTCGGAGTAGAGGGTACTGGCGTTGCCGACGTCCGAGACTCGTCTTGAACTGAACGACCATCAGCATCGGGGGTAACATTGTTTTCTATAAAGCCTGGTTTGATATGTGACGAAATTATAAAAGAGGGGAAGACTCACGTTTCGATGCACTAACAACAATCTTTGTGAACGTCCGTACCAGCTGACTGAATGCTTGGGGGTCGACCTCGTGAAGATCCTTCTTTGTGTTACTGCCGCCCGAAGTCAGGCTACATGTTGCGTGAGCTTGGATATAAGGTGAAATCAATGACATTGGGTGAATAAAGCGTACCTTAAGCAATTAAACTTCTCCTTGCCTCCGTCACTACGGGATCCAGCAGCGAAAAAGCCTATATGGAATCCTGTGATCTCACGGATACCGTCAAGCAAGGGTTGGACAACCGAAGTCATGGAATTCAGCGCACTGCAGGGGACGTTTCGAAGTAGGTGAGTGCACTGAAAAAACGGAACAGAAAATACGGAAACTCACTCTTCACGATCCTCGGGGCTACCTGATACCCATACACCTTGCTCATACTCTGCCAAAGCGCGTGCATGAGACTCCTCCAGCTCTCGATTGATACGCTCCTTGACCTTGTCCCCCTCCTGCGATAGGAGCTCGTTGGCAATGCCGTACCGTGTTGACATCCGAAGATCTTTGTTCGTCTTCGACAAAGCGTTCTGCTTATCGTACGCCGCGTCGACCTTGCTTTTGAAGTCGGGGTGGTGCATGTAAAATTGGCACGCTTGTGGTTTTCGAGGCTTCACGCGACAGCCCTCTTTCAGCTTCTTCAACCACGGGTTCCATGCTTGGTTGCTTCCCGAGTTCGTTCTGACTGTATTTCGGTTGGTGTTAAACCAGGTCTTGATTTTCTAGACAACGAAGCCATTCAGTAAACCATGCAATTATCGCAGAAGATGATCGCCGGGAGAGTACCTTCTTTAGGGACTTTGTCGTCGCGCTCTTCTTGTCGCGCTGCTCCTTCGTCAGGGCATCGTCGTCTTTGGGTGGAAGCTTGCTGAGATTCTTCACCGTGTCGCAGGTCCATGGAATGGCCCAGTGAAACTCGTTGAAGTAAGCGGGGAAAAAAACCGTTGTATACCACACACTGACTCCTACTTTCCCCTCAGCTGAAGCCTTGAAGTACGCTTCTTGCGCGTCCTTCAAGTACTGAAGCCGCCTGCCCTTGAAATCGCCCTTCTTCCCCGGCTTCTTCTTCCCAGACGCTCCGTTCTCCTCGTGCTTGTCCGCGCCGTTTTCTTCTTCCTCGTTGTCTTCATCATCATCATCATCGATCGTGCTTGGATCCTTAGCTGGACTGGAGCCACGCTCGACTTCACTTCCAGGCATTCTCGTCTCTGGGTCTTGAATTCCATCGGTATCGTCATGCGGCGCTGGATCGGTTGCACTCGTCTCTGGGGCTTGCATTCCCTCGGTGTCGTCAGGTGGTGTGGAATCGGACGCACTGGTCTCTGGGGCTTGCATTCCCTCGGTGTCGTCGACGGGCGGTGTCGAATAAGGCCTCTGCTCACTGGGAGCAGTCTTGTTCGTGGTCTGGCTGTCATCATCCGATGCGAGGGACCCAATGTGAAGGTCTGAACCGAGCGAAGCTTCCATGCTAACCAACAGATGGTGCGAGGGAACAGGTAGGTTTGTGACGGACTCGGGAGAATGGCAAATTCGTTGAGAGGATGTTTGGAGAATGTGACGACGTCTACAGATTTCGAAGGATAGTCCTGGGCAGTGGGGAATGGCCGAACGTATGCTATCCTTTCCCCTCTTCGTGACAAGATTGCTCATTTCCTAAGTCTTGGGATTCAGGAGACCCCCCTGGTGATCGGATGTGATCAATAGAAAGTTTTTTGGCTCCAAACGATGTCACACCCAACCCTTGCCTACGAGCCATACTACTCGTCCCGACGCAGTGCCGCCTCATATCGCCACCATATTTTGCGCCTTGATCATGTATCCGACAGTCGGGGAGAAAGGCACTAGCGCAACAAATACAATATAGGTTGGATTGTTGACGGGTGATTCAGAGGCACTAAGGCTCAAGGGTTGTGTAAACGAAACTATGGCAATTTCACTATTGCGCACGAAATTGAGCATACCAGAATATGTACCCGTATACCCGATTCTAATCTAGTCTAAATTTCTCCAGAAAAAANTTCCTAACTCTTCGCGCTGGATGTCTCCGAAGTCCCTGGCGTACTCCGCTCGAGCCCAACGCTTGGCTTTTACCTTGTCGGTGGTAATCATCATGGATGCTGGAGCATGATGAATTCCAGTTCCTTGGGTCAGGATCTCGACACCAAATCGGCTACACGAAGAAAAATGAGTAAGGAAACAGATTCGGGCAGTGCATGGAGACGAACAAATCCAAAAAGACCCCATAGCGGTAGTAGCCGCGAACAGCGTAATAGACAGTCTCGCTTGCGGCAGGTTTTTTCTTCAGAAGGGGGAATTCTGTGTCGGGCATGTGTCCGTAGGTCCACTCGCCCACACATCCACGATCGAGGAAGAGATTGAAGAGTGCCAAAGCGGGGGTGCTACAAATAAGACGTTGAGCTTGACTACGACAATGGGCACGGATAGAACATACCGATTTGCGTACAGAAAGGACCAGTTGTTCTTCAGACGAATGAAGTACCAGATGGGCTTCAAAGATCTGGTACGATTTTCGAGTAGCAATCTCTCTTCAACAGGTACCTTGGGATCAGGAGTGTTGGCTCTCGCAATGGGCAGATCTGGCGAAGCGGCGCGACTGGGCAGAGGACTGGGCAAAGGCGTGCCTTCATGCGAACCGTTCGGAGTAGGATACAGATGGTCCCCGTTGTTGAAGGTCTCATCTGGCTGAGCAGGAAGGTCAGCTGGGAGCGCCTGTGAAGCATCTTCAACGGGGTGCTCCCCGTTGTCGATGAACATCATCGTTTCCACATCCAACGAGACGCCGGCTGGCTTTGCGGGGAACCTCTCCAAGACGGAGTGGATAGGCACTCGGTAGTGGCTGGAGATGCACGTATGGACCTCGTCCGTATGGTTCGCAGAGCAGAAATTCAAGAACGCATGCATAACGTCGACGATGTGTTCAAATCTTTGCGACCGACCACCTTTCATCACCACCTCAATAACATGACCCCTGTGGAGGTTTCCTGTTAGTCACGCCTCTAACGCAAACCATGCGGCAGGTCAAGAATGGATACTCACTGGTCGTGTTCAAGGTAGATATTCGCCATGTTCCCCCAGGTAACCAAGTAGAATGGAGGTTCAAGCTCGGCAAGAGGGATAGTAGTGTCTTTTCGGACAAGCAGCGGAGTGCAGTAGTGATGTCCTATGAGACGACTGGCCATAATAAAAACGCGACGACAAGGGGAGTGGAGAGACTGAAAGACGGGCAGGCGACTGTAGGCTGGAAGACCAGAAGGGAAATGGACGTTGAGTACCTGCAAAATGTGTCCTTTCATATATACGTACCTTTGATGCCCCACCCTAACTGTGTTGGGTTCGTGACCCTGACTCTAACGCAACTCGCGTTCTCATCCAATGAGTTGGCTCAGCGTAGCCGATTCAAGTTCAGACACAAAGCAAAAAAGGAAATCAGATACAGGAGGGTCGTGGGCAAACACTGGCAGCTGGCTAGGTAATGTCTATCAAGAAAACGGTAGGCAAGAAAATGTGCGATAGGGCATACTTCTGGAGCTAAGCGTCAATATGATCAGGAGTACGAACTTGTAGGCGTTGAATACCATTCTCCCATGCCTTTCGAGCCGCTCCTTTGGGCTTAGTTGTATCTTTGTCGCTACAAAACCCATTCTCCACCCAGCGAAACAGTCCTCCAGAGGAATATTGAGTCACAGAGTAACGCTGCTCGTTTGCTTGGATCGGGAGGTTGGAGTGCTTCACCAGCGCTGACGGAAATAACAGTGTTGNAACCGGGGGGGAACCGGATGATTATCTTGAGATCCCAAAGGACAAGATGACCTCCTTGGTTGGGATCGAAGTCACCGAGGGCGGTCAGTGCACACATCCCGGTGGATAAGTTCGCATGATCAACGTGTGGTACAGATACAGTCCTAGGACCGAAGTTGATCGTGATAGCGCCGAAGGAGCTGTTAGCGAAGTTCTTGCGAAGTCGCGTATCCTTTGCCGTCAGAACGTCCAACGTCTCCTTGTAGTACTTCCCTGTTTCGGGTGCGTATGCGTCAAGGAGACCGGACTGAAACCCAGCAATGCGCTTTATAGCTTCATCCTTTACCAACATGTCCATAGCCACTCTTCTATTCGCCTTGTTTGGTCTGATGTTGCTGGGTATTTGGAGGCCATTTCCGTAAGATATCCCCTGCGCCATGGCAGGAAACTTTCCGCGACGATGGGTCTCATCCTCAGCAGTGAATTCGCAGGCTACTCGAGCAGTTTTGATTGCGTTTGCTGCATCTACAGCCACCTCTTGCCATCCGCTGCTGTCTTTGGGTGAGCCCCCACAGACGATCACGCGATCGTGTCGGTCTACGATGTATATGCCTTGGCTAGGTGGATAGTCGTCAGTTTATCGGGCGAGATGATTGCTGAAAGAAGCTTACACGCCATCCCATTCGACGTACTCAAAGCCGTCGTCCAACAGTGCGGAGAGCTCCTTTGCCACAGGGGCTTTCCCTGGCTGCTTTGACCCAGCGTACCCAGCGTAACCCGAAGGAGAGTGGCGTTTGTCGGCGAGGGAGGTAGTAGAGGCAGCCACACACTTGGCAGCCATGGCTCTCCGGAGTGAGACTGCCTTAAGCGAGGTACCAGCTTGTTTTTGGGATTCCATGAGCTGCATTCTACGTTTACCGCGCCGATGTTTACGACTACGTTCCGCCTTCTCTTGGGCCGCCTTCGACAGTCTTTTAGTCGGCTCATTTTTGTGGTTTGTCGTAGGTTGTGCAGCCGTGGAGGTCTGGGTGTCGGACGTTTCAGGAGGTGAGTTGATCATAGTGGGCTGAAGCTCCTTAGCCAGCAGCATCGTCGTTTCATCCGGGTTCAAAGGAGGCGATTCCGGTCCTTCAACCACATCAGGATATTGTCCGACATCGTCCCCGTCATCTGAGTCGAACGTTTCGTATCCGCGACTTGCATTTTGAGCGAAGTCCTCTAAGTCGACGTCGGCACGAAGAGAGAAATTTAAGGGCGAAAGCCACCTCCCAACACCCAACATTCGACCTTTTAAACGACGGTAGTTGGTTAGCAAGCGCGTTCTTTTTCACGATGGAACGCGCAACTCCAAATATCTCAGCCCATATTAACGAAGGATATGAGGACTGGATGAAACAAGGCAGCTCTACGTCAGGGACGCGCAGCCTAGGGTCAGGCCCTCGCGTCCTGTCGCCGCTGCGATGCCCAAGCATCCTCTCCTAACATTTCCAAAAACTGGAATATAATGCAGAGAACGCGCAACCTAAGGTCAGGCTCTCGCGATTCTCAGAGAAAAACGATGAACAAGCATCGAAGCGTACGGCTCAACGGCGAAGGCGCGTAACCTAGGGTCAGGCTCTCGCGTCCCTCGCCGCCAAGCGTAGCGTCGAACTTGTGGCCGCAAAAAGAAAGATCACGGATGTTGTGCTGAAGGTTGAGAACCAATGTGGAAGAAAGCTTACCAGCTGTTAGGCCCATTTCACTCTCAAGATATTTTCTCGTGTTCGTCGCCCAAGGATGAAGGCAGAAAGCTGGGATTTTATGTAAGCATCGGCGCGTAGGTGTATTTGACATGGAAAAGGGGTAGGAGAAAGGAGTGTTAGGGACCGTTCCACGAACAATGTGAGGCTCTTCCACGTAACATTCAGCTAGTGACAGAATTTATGAAACCATCCTGTATTAGCGGAGGCGTAGATCTATGGTTGACACTGAGTACTGAATATGAATGTTTGAACGTTCGAACTCTTCGAACTTTGAAGCCATAGTCCACAAATGTGTATTCCCACAGTAAGCCCAGTCTTCCCACAGTCACAACTATCTGCAGACCTAAGAGTAGCAGACACGGCTTCTCACCTCATCCTCGCTTCCTTCAATACTGTACGAAATGCATTTGAGCATGGCCAATTACAATTCTCGTACAATTCTCGTTGAGTTCTGCTGCAGTGGTTCACGTCCATCGGTCGGATCGAAGGTGCCGCATGACTCACGAACCTTCTCAAAATTTCTGGTCGCCGAGAAACTAGGCTCGGGGGGAGTAACCAAGGTGAGAAGCCCTTAATAAGGGCGAAATCTTTCAATAATATACACAGCACCACCTCAGGAATCAGTGCTAGGGTCGATGTTTAAAGGCATCAGGGCGGAACACCACCGCAAGGGTAATTCAATAGGAGTTCAAGGGGCCGAAGCGTCTTCGCAGATCACCTTCCGAGATCCCTTCCTCCGGCTCTCAGGTAAACGATCGTTGCATTAGCAGCCGTAGCCGTGCCTACCACCCCCAGCAAACCGAACCTACGTACTGGCGATTCACCGTCCACATCGACACCCTTTCCTCTCTCTCTACTGTCCTGAGTTGGTACATGCGATCCAATACGACTAAGAGGGGACCCTCTCGCATAACCACCTTCGATGTCGATGAAGTCGAAACTCTTGACGACGATCCCACTGAATTTACCGCGACGGTCGGCTGGACTTCAACGGACGGGCGTAGGGCCTTCTCAAGAACGATGGATGTTGCTCCTCCTTCTCCGCCAAGGAAGAAACAGCGACTCGATTCCCTGCTTGATGACGGCGAAATAATCGATACCCCTCTCGATCTCTTCAGAAGCTATGTGACTACGACCTCCGCAGATTACGACCAAGATACTGGCGAGAGTTATCCGATGTTCGAAGAGGAAGAGTCGCCGAGCGTATCAAACGAGCAATCCACTGAGAGTGTAAGCGAAGATACGCCTTCGAACGTACAGGGAAAGAAAGCAAAACGTTACGCGTCTTCGGTCAGTAGCTTAAACTTCAACACGTCTTCCTCGTTTCTTATATGTTAAGGTTCTCAGGACGACCCGCTGCGTCTATGGATGCCATGGAGGGATGAGTATACGCGGGAGATACTATCCCTAGAATCTCTTCCACTAAGGCCAGCGGAATGCGCACGGTGTTGCCAGCGCGTAGAAGCTACCGCCCTATTTCGATGTACGGAATGCTTTGGAGAGCAAACACTGTGTGAAGCATGCTGCTGCGCGTTGCACTCAACCCAGCCCTTGCACATAATTGAGGTACGTGACGTTGAAAGTTCTAAGAAACACAATCTAAACAACATCAATTCCCCCAGAAATGGAATGGCCAGTGCTACCAGAAGACCTCTCTCAAGGACCTCGGGCTCAGAGTGCAATTAGGCCACCCGCTAGGCGTTGTCTGTACATCCCCGATGTCGGTACCAAACTTCGTTGTGATCCACGTGAACGGCCTGCACGTCATATGCCTCGACTTCTGCGGTTGCGAGAAGGTAGAAATCTATGGAAATCCCCGACAACAACTTCTTCGACGTCGATGGTTCCCTGCCACTGTATCCCAACCTCAGACATGCGCAACCTTCCAACTCCTCGATCACTTCTCCATGAACACTCTGCAAGGAAAGGTTACCATGTACGACTACTACTCGGCTCTGGAGAAACTTACCGATAATACCCTTGAACGGCCACCCCCAGTGCGTATACAAGACAATATAGTCTTCACGTTCACGCTAACACACTCTCGAAGTATCGAATGAAGGAATTCATTCGGACCCATCGAGAATATCGCCACCTTTTGGCGTTGATTCAAGCGGGTCGAGCCCATGCGACGTCCGGCATCGAAGGAACATCCCCTGGGGAGCTCACCATAACCTGCCCTGCCTGTCCTCGACCGGGTATTAATCTCCCCCCCCGGATGGAGTTTTGTATCAGGCGCTAGACGGTGAGTTCACGTTCTCAGTGAATGCATTCATCTGCTGATCCCCTTTCCTCAGGTTTTTGTATACAGTGTTCATTGCACTGGATGCATGCTTTCGCCTCAAGCGAAGGTTAGTATCTTCTGAGAAGAAGGATCCAGGTCTTGGTATCGATTGGGGGTACTTCGTCGAAAGGGAACCCTTCCGACAGTACATACTAGGAGTCACCGATCAGAAGGAGGTACATTTTCTGTCTGAGACTTGAGGCGTCAAACAACTTACAAGTTTGACCACCTATAGATCAGTACCTGCAGTGGTTTAGCTGCGTTGGACTACGCCAATACGAAATTCTCAAGGGGTTATGCAGCCACAGGTGTCTGTCTGGGCGTATGCGCCAGGCATGAATTCATTCAGAGGAATGGAGCCGCCGACCTTCAAGTGGGAGAAAGGTAAGTCAGAAGTGTTTACCTCTTGGGAGCTACTCATCGAGACGTTAGGTACGCGAATGTGGACTACTGCTTCGCCTCTCTGATGAGACACCACGATCCTCGGCTTAACGTTGTAGTCTCGTACGACATCGCCTGCCAGTGGGGAAAGGATGCAATCTCACGATTGCAGAAACTCCCACCGCTGGTACGGCTTTGTGTTGGGCTCAATAAGTTTCGCTTTGCTATTCCCAAACTCCATATCCACTCGCATACAAAGGTTTGCCAGCGGACGTTCTCGCTTAATTACCTTCCAGGTGTGGGCCGAACTGATGGGGAAGGGATCGAGAGGCCGTGGGCAAACATTGGAGGAACAGCTACAAGTACTAGGGTCATGGGACCTGGTGCTCGGATTGAGACGCTGAACTCTCACTGGTCGCATTGGAATTGGCAGAAGCTCGTTGGCCTCGGTAACGTCACCCTTTATTCCTAATCGTCGTGTTTACTGTGTTGAAGCAAGCGATAGGTGATCTGCTCAAGAAACGTTTATCAAATGCCATCAGCGAGCAGGCTATCCAGCTGCAGTCTTTCGAGGCCTTTTCCTCAAAACAAGTCGGGCGCATAGCCGTCTGGAAGCAAATGGTTGACGACTACGAACGAGACAGCTCAAAGCCTAACCCGTATCATGTTGAGAAGCACGGTAAGCCTATTATTACACGGTTGCGCGAGCTATACAATAACATTGCCACAGGAGTAATTACTGAGAATGAAGTCCGTTTGAAGTTCGCACAGGAAGACGCTGAAGCTCTGTCGATGGGTCGTCTGTCCTCGACTGAGATTTCGCCCAGTGCGTTCATACGTGAGGGTTTGGAGATTGAGGGGGTTCAGTGAGTACATTACAACAAGACGATGACCCTAGCTGATCTGAACAATTAGACGTCGACTCCAGGCCGCGGTGGCATCAAAGGCGTATAGCACGACAGCACAGGAGCTCGACATTGTGGATGTACGCGCCCGTCTGACTAGGCGATTATCGAAATTTCGCCTACTGCAAGCCGTATATATGCCGTGCGTTCTCCCGCTGTTGGCCTCTCGGAGTGTTTCGGACGAGGAAGAAGTGGAAATGGTTCCTCTGTACCTTCCCTCAGCACTTACGTCAGAAGAGCAACTCCAGTGCGTTTCGAACATTTGTGCTATTGAGGCTGAATTTAGGGAGGGGGAGTGCCAATCGGCACTCAACGACGTTCGTAATGGCCTCTTCATCAAGGCCAGACTCCTAGGATACAAGAACCGGAATGCTCGTCACCAATCGGCTGCCACGAGAACACGAACCCTCATCTCACGCAACGAATCCAAAACCGCCTTGCATGTCGCTAAATATCAAAATGCTTGGAAGGCTTTAGCCATGCTCCCTGAGTCAAGGCAGCACCTTCTGAAATGGCCAAAGCTCAATGCCGAAGACGTTCGATGCATGGAGGATCCAGATACGCTCACAAAGCGACATACTCGACGGGAGCGGCGGGTCGAAAACGGACGAGACGATGCCACCGAAATCGGTGGCGCTGAGGGATCCATGCGAGAGAGGTTGGTTCCTAAGGAAGGGTATCGCACCGTATCCTGGATCTGGGCAGATTCGACGAATGAGGATGATGATAACAGCGATGGTGAGCATCATCTACAGCAGCTTTTGGATTTAGCTACTGAAACCAATACATCCATAGCTCTGCGTGTGGAATGGGCGAAATCGTGGGCTCGTGTTCGGCGATGGACGGAGGAGGTGGAGTTATTGAAGGAGGAGATGAGACGGACGCTTGTCTCCCTTCGACACCAGGCGAGGGAATGGGAGGGCCGTGCAGAAGCTGCCACCGATTTGTCGTCAACTGGACAATTGGCGTATGCCTACCGTCAGGCTCGGATGTTCAACGGAATCGCGACTGCTTTCGAGAGGACGTGGAGGCACAGGACGAAACAGGATAACTCAAGGAAAACTGGTAGAGGAGGGCAGGAGGAGAGTGACGAGGAGAATGGTTATCAGGGTGGAAACAGTGTGGGTAGAGGCGAGGACGCGGAGGAGGAGGAGGAGGAGGAGGAGGAGGAGGAGGAGGAAGATTGCGTGTTAAGATAAGATCAGGCAAGGCAGATAAGATAAGATACTCTGCTTACCTGTTACTTAGCAATTTACCTTAGCAAGCTAACCAGTGCGTGCTCCCTAAATCACCCTTTGCATATTCAATTACAAGTTGTTATGATTCAACATATGGGTTCATAATAAATTATACTTTCTTTGTCCTTTATATAGTAATGAATTACATCGGTTAAGTTACAATCCATTATTGATCACAATACATTATGCAACGTTAATGAAATATCCATCAGCCGTTATAATTAATCATAATCAGTGTATAAGACATTATACAACTTCAATGAAATATCCAGCAGCCGTTATAATCAATTATGTTCATGTAATGGATTATTCAAGGTATGTCAAAGTGATCTATGAATACTCATGGGACAGCCCTAATGGATTATACATTGGACTTGCCCTCGAAAAATGGATTACATTTAGGGCAGCTACCCTAGTATATTGACTTATTCTTACAGCAATGGGTGTACAGGACTCTCGTCGGCTTCTCTGACCTGACTCATGGGAAACATAGAACGCCTTTTCAGTTCTTCGCCCACATGGCCTCAATTTCTACGAATTATTTGTTCCAGACTTGCTTCATGAGTTCGAGCTTGGGGTATGGAAAGCAATTTTCACCCATCTTATCCGAATTCTTCACGTTCGCGGCAACGATCAGGTAGCAATACTCAATGACAGGTGCAGTATATAGTTTCTCTTTTACTGGTGCTTACTCACGCGCAGCATCCCTAAGGTTTCGTAAAGTACCCACGTTTGGTCGTGCGATCATCCGACAGTTCCATTCAGATGCTGCCTCTATGAAGAAACTTGCGGCGCGTGACTTCGAAGACCTACTACAAGTGAGTCAGACCTTTTTCTCTGTACAATGCAGATACTCAGAGTTGATCAGTGTGTTATACCAGTTATTGAAGGGCTTTTTCCAACACGAGAGGAGAAAATTGTCCTCGATCTCCTCTTTTCCCTAGCACAATGGCACTTCCTCGCAAAGCTTCGCCTACACACCGACACAACCCTTGATCTCCTTTCACTCTCAACCACCGACTTGGGGAACAACATCCGCAGATTCGCCGATCAGGTCTGCCCTCAATACGAAACTGAAGACCTCCCACGAGAAGTTGAAGCCCGAGCACGCCGCCGTCGCAAAGCGGACCGTACCAAGTCAGCCGATGCCACCTCCAAGTCAGCCGATGCCGCTGCCTCAACACCACGAACTCTCAACTTGTCTACGTACAAACTCCACGCCCTTGGAGATTATGTGGAAGCCATCCGTAACCTTGGAACGACGGAGTCATGGTCTACGCAAATTGTAAGCTTCCTTCCTCTTTGGTATAGCAGATCTAACAATATTTGCAGGGTGAACTTGAGCATCGCTATGTCAAACGCCTTTATGCCCGCACCAACAAGAACAAGTATACTAGCCAAATTGCTCAACACGAGCAACGCGAACGTCTACTTCGAGCACTTCGGCATCGGATGGACGACATACATCAACCAACAGAGCAGGCTGACGACGAACCGGACCATTCAAGCCAGGAAACACTGTTACCACCGGAGCCGTCCCTCCAACATCATTTCATCTCTTCCTCGCACCGTCAGGCCTTGTCGCTCAGTGGTTTTATCGATGATCACGAAGATGATATTGCATTCAAGGTGAGTTTTTTCGATTTGAGTATATATGTTATATTAACCATCGCAACTAGGATTTCTTACCCAAGCTCAAGGCTCATCTTTTAGGTCGTCTCCTTGGAATTCAGTATACAGGTGACGAACACGAGTTCTCGGGCAAGGAGCTCTCCAAAGTGATTATCGCAAATGACCGACTCTATGCCCATAAAGTTTTACGGGTCTTTTNATACCAGCTATGATTCTCGCCGGTGCTATGATGTTCTCAACCCCCGCAGACATGCTGACTTTATCACAACATCACACGAAGACAATAGTGATGACGACAACATTCCAAGCCATCCCTTCTGGTATGGCCGTATTCTGAAAATATTTAGTGCAGTCGTACACCACCCTTGCCTTGAAAGCGCGCAAACGATGCACTTTCTGTGGATCAGATGGTATGGGCGTGATCTTGATCATGCCGCTGGATTTGGAGCCAAGCGCCTCCTCCGTCTGGGATTTGTCGACCTCAACGACAAATTGGGGGTAGCATTCCTTGACCCCACTTTGGTGTTGCGTGCTGTCCACATCATCCCCGCATTTGCTCATGGACTGGCTCAAGAGCCAATAGAGCCCTCGTTCGCCATTCAATTATCCGAGCCAAAGGCACAATGGAAATGGTATTATCTTGGTTTGTACGTACTGTATCTTCCTTTCTCTAGTGACTTGGGTGACAACTTTTCATAGGTTCTCTGATCGTGATACTGCTATGCGCCACCTTGGCGGAGGTGTTGGCCATCATAATTCGCCAACCACGACCGACCCAATAGACGTCGAAACTCTTCAAGAAACCAGTGGACCTGAAGACATCAATAATGATCTGGATAACGACTCTGAAAACGAGTCCGCGCTCCCCGAGCTTGTTGAAGCCAATGTCCCTGGAGTGGTCAATCAAGCTAGGGTAGGACTTCCAGTGGAGGATGCGACCGATTTTGGGGGCGACGATACGGAAGATGAAGAGATTGCCTCCGAAATTGATTCAGACGAGTCCAGTGAATCCGAGGATGAAGAGGAAGATATAAATAATGTTTCAGCGACTCAATTTGACGATGACACCCAGATGAATATTCACGATTGGTAGTTTTCTTTACGATTTTATGTTGATTTTGCCGATTTCAATGAAGGTTTTGAACTACGTTACCCGATTTGGGCATACATCCAAATATGTACAAACTCAGAGCTTGGGTGCGTCGAATGGTCCTCCTTCCATCCATCCCTCTTGAACTGCAACCACCACCATCCTCATCCTCTCCCTCCTCTCCTCCCATGGCCTCGGCTTCAGCTGCCCAAGAAATCCACGACCTTCTCAATGAAGCCTTTTCAAACATTGGCAAGTCCAATAAACGCGACCGAGTTGAACGTGTACCGTACGTACCCCCATTCTAAGATGGTTGGATGTCCCTCTTACCCATGAACCAGCAACCGTGAGGCTCGAGATCATTTGAAAGATCTGGAGTCTCTCGCGAAGGCAATTCCCCGTACCGTTGACCCCTACCGCAGTCCTCGAGACTTGATCACATCGGGGTATCTACTCCGAATTGCAGCGCAAAATGGGCCGCAACCCGGGAGCGAGCCAATTTCTGCAGAGTAAGTGGATATATGCATGCTTTGGACACCGCTGAGCGACTATATGCTAGGGACCAAGCCGAAAATGAGATCATCCAACATGCATTTGATGAGCTGGTCCGCCGGCTTCCATCTCTTCCTGGTACGATTGGTGTACATCAGGAAAACCAGAAAATCTGTGGGCCATCTGTACCTCTGACTGGTATCTGTATAGGTCTGTCTGTGCTTACAATTAACTGTGACTTCTGTTACCTATTCTAAACTATTCTACAAGATATCTGTAAGAAATCTGTGGTTGTTTTGTGCTATCTAATAAATATGGGCGGTAATTCCCCATATAAGTAAGCTTCAATAAAGCTGTTCTTGAAAAATCAAATTTATAAACTCATAGTAATAAAAGAAAGACATAAATTTCTTTTCAAAATATATTTTTATTATTGCTGATTGTATATATATAATTGAGAAAGAGATTTGAGGCAAGCTCAAAAGACAAGACACAAATAATGTCTGGAGCATGAATAATCAGAGAACATATATCAATGGAGTTGCAAGTTTGAAGACAATCTCTATGGAGACTTTAATTGAAAAGTGAAAAGAAATGCTTCAAAAGCATAGCCAGTGGGAAGATTTGCAGCATACAAGGGCATAAAGCACAGCTTGTATACAGCCTTGCAGGATCCAACAAATAGTTCTACAATTAATGATGGGAAAAGAGAAGAGGAAGAATCGCTTAATGATTAGGGCAAAAGTAGATGCGTGGGAAAAATTCTAGTGAGGTGTCCGTCTCTATGCACGGACTGTTCACCTGAATTTTTCCCACGCCCCTATTTTGGGCCGCGAAATCGGTTCACATGACTATTGATGACGTCAATGTATCCCCTTGACGCGTCTTGTTTCCGTTCTCCATCACCTCTTTATTCGGGCTGCGCACATGGAATCTGGAAGTACTCTACCTGGAGGATACGACAGCGACGATGAACTTGACTGGGAAGAAGTGGAAGTTACCGCCCAGCACCTTGAGATTACGCTCAACCCAACTCAGAAGACGGAGGTGAAGGGAAAGGGGAAGGAGGTTACGAAGCCGGCAGCTCAGTGAGTACTATCGGTCCCTGGTATACAAGATGCGTTCAGCTCATAGTGATTCAGGCGAAAGGGACCTTCACCTGAAGAAAGATTAAAGCGAATTAATTGCCATAAAATACATACCATAACATTAATCACCAACGCTGGGATTCGGAATCAGTGGATAAATGACGACCTGCTGCAAGTAAGCTCGCTTATTCCACCGCCTTGCACCTTGCAACATGCGGCTAACCGTGAAATAGGCTCGTCTACTTTCGCTAACCCCTCTACCGCTGCAAAACGGTTTCGCAGCCATACATAAATCGCGCATTCCAGAGGCTGCACGGCGAGGTCGTATGTTCCAGGCTGCCATGACGCGTCTCGTCGAATGGTGGATTGATTTTTTCGAAGTCACGCCTGTTGGACATCTTCGCAATAGAACCTATGAGTCTGTTCACGAAGGTCTTAGAGACGAAGGTCTCATTGTGTCCAAAGAACATCAAGAACCCTCTCCTTCCACTGAAAATCCTCCAGACGACGTAACTTTGACAACGGTGCTGGGTGCACTGAAAGGACTGAAGTCCATAGACATAGAGTCTCTTCAATCGACACTCAATGACGATGGCGAGTTCATACGCTCTCCGACAAGCCTCATGAAGCACGCTCTGATGCGTAGTGGGTCCCGCGATACCAGCGCTCAATTATTCACCTCTCTCTGCCGTTCCTTGGACATACCTGCGAGGCTTGTTGTCAGCATCCAAAGCGTTCCATGGCAGAGCGGAGGGAGCGAAGCGAAACTCAAACCCAAGGGCAAGGGCAAGGTGAAAGCTAGTGACGCAAAGGCAACCACAAACACGTCGAAGCCACTGAAGAAGCCACCAAAGGCTGCGGCCTCCAAGCCACAGAAGAAGTCATCAAAGGCCGCAGCTTCCAAGCCACGACTCCGGTCATCGACAAAGGTGACCCGGTCAAAGTCGAATCCTAAGCCTATCAGCGCTTCAAAGGCCAAAAAGGCCGCTCNAACTCCAAGAGAAATCTGACAGTGGCTCTTCAGATGATGACTCGGCTTTTTCAGAGAGCGATACTAGCTCATCTAGTGAATTCTCATCTAAGAACCAGGGCACATCCTCGCCTAAATCTCGCAAGCGACCAACCAAGCAACCTCCAAACGGCCCTCCTCCCCCCTCTCCACAAAGAGCGACAACTGGTGAGTAAATGAGGAGAAAGCCACATCTCAATACTGACAATCTGCGACCAGCTCTCTCAACTCCACCTGTCTTCTGGACTGAAGTTTACTCTAAGGGCGATGCTCAATGGTTGCCCGTGGATCCGGTACGGGGCTTGGTTAACAAGCGCAAGGTATTCGATCCATCGCAATTGCCTTTGCTTCCTTCCCTTCCATCCATTTATCGCACAATCGGAGTATCTACGCCTCAAAAGAAAGCTCCAAGCCGACCTCCATATGCTCCGAAGACAATTGAGA
>JAPEVF010000696.1:0-23654 GCA_029747585.1 Pleurotus djamor
GGAATTCAAAATTTTCGGATCGGTCGGAAACGGAATTCGTCCTAAAACGATGAGTATTGCAGTGAGCGTTTCGTAAATTTGGGTGAAGATGATACTATCACGTACCTCTCAGGGATAGTCGGTTCTATCCCGCTGCATGCGCATCCCATGGAGGAATCGAAAATTCCGCATGGAGGACGAAAAACGGAATTACTAGCCAAGATCTTGATCTTAGCTCTCGCAAACGATATCAAAGGACTATTAGGAACGTACCAGAGTGAATATATGAGCGTTATTGACGCGCGTATCGCAGGGGATGAGATATTCAAGAATTTGTGCATTTTCGGGTAAACTTGAGTTTTTGGTCAGGGAAAGCTTGATTACTCATATCAGCTCTTTGTACATCCCAGAAGCGATAGGCGTAGGGCTTGCCTTTTATGTCTCGAGCCTTTCTAGCTCCTCCACTTCGTTGCGGGGAAGGAAATTAAGATGCTAAGGGAAAAGTGATCCCGGTGAGTACACTGTTTTGGGAATGAAACAAGGGACTTGCCTGATTGATTCCCATGCCTACAATCGAGGTGTAGGCAGATGGGGATGAGTAGGTGTATTCAAGGTCGTTGGTGACGTCCCCGAGAGTCCTAAAAATCCCCGCAAACAAAGTGAGAATCTGGGGGGGTTCGTGTTTTCGTCACGGCACGCCTCAATATTCAGGTCAGCTCCTTTGGGGTCTCAGGTACGAAGGCTGAATGGCTTACCTTTGAGGTTTTGTGTGCCTCTAGTCGCCCTATCGGTTCGGGATGATGTGGTCAAAGATTCTAAGAGGTGGGAAGGAAGAGGTGAGTAAACCATTTTGGGAACGAAACAAACAACTTACCCGATCAAGTTCCATGCCTAAATCGAGGTGTAGGCAGATGGGGATGAGTAGGCCATGAGTAAGTGTATTCGAGGCCGTTGGTGAGGCCCCGCAGTCAAACCTAGAAACAAAGTGAGTGAGCAACATCCATGAGGTCATGACTCACCGGAATCCAGGGACATTGGCTTCGAACCCACGAAGATGAGTTGGCGCGAGTAGGAGGTGTAGGCAGATGGGGATGAGTGAGGGTGGTCGAGATCAGGTACTCTCATCTCGGAGCAGCAAAAGATCTAGCAGGGTAAGTCAGTCCAGTCCGTTCGTAAAATGATCGACGTTACTCACTGATCGATTAGTCCAG
Organism: Pleurotus djamor; assembly: GCA_029747585.1. Classification (NCBI taxonomy): domain Eukaryota; kingdom Fungi; phylum Basidiomycota; class Agaricomycetes; order Agaricales; family Pleurotaceae; genus Pleurotus; species Pleurotus djamor. The sequence continues at coordinate 1,191 of JAPEVF010000696.1, forward strand.
CCGGAACGTTGAGGAACCGAACACGATCGGTAGGCTCGCCTAAGGACAATGGCGAAGTGAGCACTGAGCAATGAGGTCATGATCGGCTAGTGAATTATGTACGTACCTATGCCCATTGCCCACGGCGTTGAAACTCTGCTCGTCGTCGATGGCAGCGACGAGCACCTGTGGTGGATGGAGGAGCCGGTGTCCCTAAGAAGCTCTAGTAATTCAGTAATGTATAAATAATGAAGAACATGACTTACTTCCTTACTTCAATTCTTGCAAGTTGTCTGGCGCGGTCAGAAATGTCTAGTAAGAAAATAGTCAACAAGTCAAGTAAAGGTTACTGATGAAAATAAAGGACTCACAAAGTGGAGTAGACACGAAATTGACTTTGATGAAAGATGAGGTTAGTAAGATCGCAAGTGACGAGTTCAGCCTAGCCGAAACCTAAGTGAAACAGGTTACTTACAAATGAAAGGGAAATGCTCGACACGATATTTGTGACTCTAGAAGAGAGTATATGGGCAAAGTCAATAACGACATTGTGAATAATAAAGAATTCTGTCGCTTACCAGTGATCACAGCGGCGGCCATGAATAGATAAGCCTGGGGCGAAGAGTGATGAGTCGTGATCAATGATTTGCGTTACTGTTTGAAGTCGACGCTGAATGATTTCGGTCAAGATTCAAAGCAAAGTCTAGATAAAAGTAAAGGTCAGTAAAGAGACGAGACATAATTATCAAAAGTCAAGACTTACTAACCAGCGAAGAGTTGAGAACGACACTGATGAGTGTGATAAACCTGGTTGGTTGAGGATGAGAGTGGTGGAGAAGAAAGGAGAAAAATAGAGAGGATGAGAGAGGATGAGAGGAGAGGAGAGAAGGTGAGATTTGATGATGAGTTTGACCGAAAGTTGACTGGGTATTTATAGGGAGACGGGGAGGAGTGCGGAATCGTGCGTTTCCGAATGAACGGGATTCTAGAGGCAGAAAAAAAAAGTTGTGGCAGGGTACTACTCGGCTCAGAGCTAAGCGAAGGGTCCTAGCGCCGAGGACCCACAGCCTAGGCAGCCAAGTGCCCGCTTGAAACGAAAGAACGAGATGAATAGTACGACGGGGAGAGGTTCTTATCGCTTCATTCCCCGTTGTCCCTGCCTCAGTTCTGCTGGCAGTTATCGACTGGACCACGTCTCAGGTACACCATGGGCGCCTATTTGTACAGCTGGTGCAAGAGCTGGACGATGTGGAGGGTAGTAAACGCGAAGAACGAGGAGGAGAAGGAGGGATAGGAGCGGGAAAGGGGAGATCAGCCGTGAATAAAATTTGCTCGCGCGACTGAAATGCCTTGACTGACGCTCGCAGCTCGTGCTAGACTCATACTCATACATCTATTGCAAATTTTTACAATGCAAGAATTGGGTGTAATTGACGATGCAGCGGTGGACTTGAATTTTCGGTGAACGCTGACTCCCGAGCCCCTGATGCACTTGGCGGCACTTTCCACTTTGGCGATCGGACTCTGAACTCCTTCCCTTCCTCCACACCACCACCATCGTTCCGCCGCCCATGCCTTCCCTGTCCACCACTCAGCCACCCTCATATCTATTTAATCTCGTGCTGGACCTTTTACATCCTCCCTTTTTTCGGACACTTTTTTCTCATTTTCTGGACCCGATGGACCCGACGTTTTCGTCGTCGGGTTTGGACTAGCCATCCACATTCCACTCCCCTCCTCCTCCACTCTCCTTACTTCGACTTTTGCTCGCTCCGAAAACGTCTCGAAACCACTCTCTGATGATCCCGAGTCGACACGAAGCCGATAGACTCGACCTGTTTGTATCTTTGTTTCGGCTTGTGGAACTGGTAAGCATGTTAATTCTCGAGCTAAAAGTTGCCCTGATCAATGATATATATACAGAAATGCTCCATTTTGTAGGTACCCTCGCTTACCCTCCTCCCGACTCTCGGAACGACGCGTTGCAAGACCCAAGACCGGATTTTTTCACGACAGAACCAACCACAGTCCCCCGAATCAACCCTCTACTCTACGGGAACTCTACACGTCATACTGGTAAGCATGCGAGTCACTGGAGTTACTTCCGTTGCTGATGAACAATATATATACAGAAATTCTTCATTTTGTCGGTCCTTAAGCCCTCGCATTCGAGTAAAAACGTACGTTTCCCATTTCTTTTTGTTCCGAGATGCTGAATGACGATGTATATACAGAAATGCGCCATTTTATCGGTCCCAAGAAGCTCCCCAACTCCCTCATCCTTATTCCTTCAAGACCTACGCAACCCTCTCGCTTGCCAGCTCGTTCGAACGCGGAATATCAGTATATGGGTGACTCGAGGGAGTTTTCGGTGCGTTTTCTCNTTTTTTTCGGCTCTGGATGGTCTGAAAAGCAATATATGTACAGAAATTCTCCATTTTATCGGTTCTGCGCCATCTCCCCTTCGTTTCCCTTCCAAACGGCACCTCGCACGCGCTCTCCACCATCCCGAACGATGTATACATCGAAAATCTCCATTTTTTCGGTACTCCTTCATTTTCCTTCTAACCGGCACCCTCCACGAACGATATCTATACAAATCGACTCCATTTTATCGCTATCCTTCCTTTCTGGGCCAAAAACAACGATTCGACGCCGTTTTAACACCCTCCCGACGTCAATTTGACTCGCTCCGGCCTACTAGCTCAAAAGGAACGACGTATACACGAATCGACGAGGGTTTAGGTGCGTATTTCATTCCCGGCTGTTACTGACATTGTATCTACAGAATTCGGCTCAAAATCTCTCTCGAAACGATGGTGGTGGCCGCCGAGTCATGTGGGTGAGTTTCTACCATTGTCCTCCCCTTCCTCCCGACCTCTCCGCGTCCGTCTCCCCAAACCGGCACTACACCCCCTCCCTTTCCCTTCCCTCACCAACCTCGCCGCCCATCAAGTTTCCGCATGTCAAGTGTACTCAAGCTAGTTGGTCCATTGGAGGAGGAGTGGAACCGATGGACTCTACATTCTCGTAGAGTCGAAAGGTCTTCAGCTAGACTCGGGCGAATTGGATTGGTCTTGGATGGTTGCGGAACCAAGGTCCGATGGTCGAGTTGAAAGGGTTGGGCGTCTATAGAGTTGTGTATTTACAAGCACTTGTTGTACAGTTTCGAGTGAATTGGATATGATTGTTTTTACTCTGAACCTCTGAGTACTAGCGGGAGTAGAGTAGATTAGGCAGGTGTTACGTGTTTGTGCAAATTACGTAGTAGGGAACGAAAAATTATTTTTACAGAGGTACATACCGAATTGCTGTTGAGAGTCGAGGCTTGAGACTCGGAGGCGAAGAAGGCAAGGGCAGAGGGGAGAAATTTTAGAGAGAGGTCGTGGTACTGACGTGGCTTGGTGTATATAAGGAGGAGGATTGGGAGGGAGTTCTTCAGCCATTCCCCTTCCCTTCCCCTCGTTATGCTGTCCCGCTGCTATGTATCACCACCACCGCCCAACCCTCTCTTCTGTAGTACTCGTAGTCTACTGCCATGTACCTAGATAGTGACACGGAGAGGCCGGCATGCTGCTGGTCTCTCCGCCAATGAAAAGGGGAGGGGCGCTACGGACCTATCAGAATCCCTTGAATTTCACTTTCATGAATTTACAGCATAACTCACGCACCTTTGTTTCAGGAAGTAAACCCGTGTGAATCAAAGTTAGGGACCTCTGCCACCATCCGTATGAGCCACGCTTAGGTATTATATTTCACGATCGTGAGCCTCGTCGTCATCAGATGGTTGGGATTGGCTACGAGTAGATCATCTGTGTCTGCGGATCTTCGAAGGAGATTAGAGCGGCCAGGCTCACCGGTACGATATCTTGAAGCTTCGTATTGCCGATCCAAGTCGGCGATGATTGTTTCTTGCATTTTGGATATTTCGTCAGAGTCATTGCATTCACGATACTTAACAATATAGGGCCTACCCTGAGTAAATACGGTGGAGTATGATAATGGGATAAAAACTGCGCTTACTTATTAACTTTGTAGAAACTCCCGCCCCAACCAAAGCCGTCTAACAGGCGTTCGGCATATTCGTCGAATCCAGTGATGTAGAAGGCAGCAGCCAGCGCTTCCACGCAGTTTAATCGCCATGGTTTCCCGTAGTTTGTGGGATTCGTTGCGATGAGGTATGGCACTGAACAGACGGTGGTGAATGGTTCCAGTGTGAAAATCAAAGAAGCAAAACGCACGCAGCCTTTCATGAGGGCTGGATATCTTGTTAAACGGAACGTCTTCGAGACGAGCCCATGAGCATTCAACGACTGCCAGACCATCTGCAGAGATGATGTCACGATCTGCGGGGCTAAGCACCTGTTTGCCTTTCGGGCTGTAAGAAGCTGAGATCAGACATAAGATATGGAGAGCACCAAGAGTACTCACGAAACCACTATCCCTCTGAACCTTGATCCTACGCGTAGTTCCTTGATCAAACCCAGCCGCGCCAATTTCTTCCCTGAGCAACGCTTTGGGTCGCAATGGTCGAAATCCTATTACGCAAGCTGAGAATCTGGGAGATTCAAGTTTGAGAATGCTCACCCACATCGCTACTGGGACCTCAATATGTATCTCTTCATCATCGCTGCCTGGTCAACATTGAGTCGAATTCATGAAAGCGGGAAGTTGAAGGTCGCACCATTTTCTTCTTCGTCACTGGGATCGTGAGCTCGTTGGACGATATCAGAAGACCCAGCTTCGCGGTGGGAGTACTTGAAACCGCCTCGACCACGGCCACGATGTCCACGGTTTCTGGGAGATTTTGAGCTTTGTTTGGAATTTTTGGTCATGGAGGAAAGTATGGAGGAGGGGTGTGAACTTTGGATAACTCAGGTACTTACTTACTCTGATCGTGGGAAGCTTTAGATCTGACTTGACCGGAATATTATTCGATTCGAACTCTCCGACCAAGCTGTATTTCTCCTCGGGGACCTTTCCAATGGCCCACTTATGTCTCTGGCTCGTGATCCGACTACGACATGCCAGCAAAATTTCCCGCATCTCAATCGCCTCCACGCGCTATAATTGCCCTCCACAACCACAATCTTCCCCTCCTAAACCCACAAATCCGACCAGACGCACCTCATAACCCACCATCCATCTCTCTCTCACAGCCACCAACGACCATCTTTCCTCCCTTCCATCACGGTCCAAGGCGAATCCAACACCTACATGCGCCTCATTCAATCCTCCATCAACCTCGCATCCTCTCAGCTTCCTTCCTTTCCTTTCCCTTCCCTCTCTTCTCTTCTCTCCCTTCTCTCCCTTCTCTCCTCTCCCTCCATTCCTCACTCCCTCCCTCAAACTCAAGGCTGAGCACGACCGCGCTCACACAAAGCCATCCCAACTCCCTCCCACTTGACTGACCACTCACCTCGAGTACGCAAAGACCCCCCCTGCACAACTCATACGAACCCATCGCGCTTGCTTCCCTCGACCAAAAACTCGATTTTCCGCAAATTCAAACTCAATTTGTTGGACTCGGATGATGTGTTGGGATCGCAAAAAAGGTTCTATTGCATAGAGTGAGTCTTATATATATATGATTATACAAGGTGGACATAGCTTACATTACAACTAGATATCCTATGCGAACCACCCACAACCCTTCCCCTCGCGATCCAACTCAACCTTCCCTACCTTCCTTCCCTTCAACCATCTCCACGCCCACGGAGCACCTGGAACTCGAAGCAGGCTACCACCCACAACATACACGAACCCGTCAAAACATGTTCAACATCCTCAAACGAACCAAACACTTCCCCGACCACGAAAAATCGAAAAAAAAAAAATGAATTTATWAAAAAATCAACGACGACTCACCCAATATCCAACCAATCCTTTCGCAAACTAGGCCAGAGGTAGCCTGAACATGCACGACCAAGAGGGTCTCATCGCTGGACGGAGGCGTTTCGAGGGGGATGAGATATTGACGGATTTCTGCTGGGAGGGAGGGTGAGTAAAGAGTTGGGTAGACGGACAAAGGTAGKTMMGCANACCTGTCGACTAACCTTAAGTTCTGTCCATGCGTCCTCCGTGCTTTCAGCCAAAGTAGAATCGTCACTCAGCATACCCCCAAGACTTTGAGCCTGATTGTCGAATATAGGAGGAGGTGAGTTGGTATCTGAGCTTGTATGCTCTGATGGGGGATGTCTTCTGCTGCTCTCTCCGAAAGAGTAACTATGTGATGGTGATTCGGCCAAACGCGAGCTACCCAAACTACGACCGGATGGTGAAGTATTACTCGGCCGACGCGTGTGGGATGATCCACCTCGGAGTTCGTCGACAGATCGTAACGAAGGGGAGAAACCATTTGTGGCCGAAGACGCAGAGTGCGAGTGACCGGAGGGAGTAAATTGCTCTTGTTCGGCCCTCGAGGCCTTGCGAATGAGAACAGTTTTGCCAATTTCAGTCACCGTGGCTGAGACGTGGCTCGCAGCTGCATCAAGTAGACTGACGGGCGACATCCCCGAGCTGGTAGCATGCGTCTTCGTTGCTGTTGTGAGGTTGCTCAGCGTGGCTTCTGCGCGCTCGCGAAGTGCTTTCAAAGCCTCAGGATCCACATCAGCGCGGTTGCGAGGGGGACGACGCTCGTAGGTTCGTATATCTTCGATAATTGCAGTGACCGCGTTGATAACAGCCTTCATCGGCGTAAGCACACGCGTTGGCGCGTTCGATCGTCCAGCAACGAGAAGACTATCAATTGCTGATACGAATGCCGTGACATGGATATCGACTAAACCACCGTCTGGGGAAACAGGCAGCTGATCATCGGGCTTGTCCATCTTGGGCGNCTGGCTATAGAGTTGTGATGTCGCTGGGCTCGAGGATCAATACATGAGGCCAGGGGAGGAATAGTGGACATACCCTTGACGCTTCTAAGCTCGGTCTTCGCTTGTTCATACTTCCTTTTGTATTCTTTGAGCTGGATGTCCAGATCACGGATTACAGCAAGGTCAGCATCTTTGGCGGTCATTAATTCGTCGTTGCGACGGGAGAGATCGCCAAGTTCCGTCAAAAGACCCTCCATGTCAGAGCGAAGTTGCTCGACAAGCTCATTATCGGCCTAAGAAGATTTGAGTACAGATCTATGGAGGAGTACAAAAGGTTCTGAAGACTTACTCCGCCTTGATAGGTCTGCCGCTCGTCTTCTAATTTCTCAAGGCGATCGCGAAGTATCTGGAGTTCCTCTTCATCCTCCTTCGCGCGTCTACTTTCGCGCTCTTTATCTCGCAAGCGAGCTTCGCGCAATTCTTCTAATTCCTGCTGAATTGCACGCATTGCCATTCCCTCCTCCTCGGCACGCTATTGACGACGAATGAAGATGATGATACAGGGAGAGAGAGGGTAAGACTCACCCGTCGGAAGCTAGCCAATTCGTCTTCCAACTGCTTGGCCCGTGATTCATCATCTTTGTACATCCTCTCCTTCTCCGTGGCAGAACTAAGGTCTCTCTGCAAGCTCGTTNATMTNCCTGTGAAAAGTCGCAGCTGCTCCCACAGCTTTTCATGGCTTTTGCAGGGTCTGTGGGAAATTGCTGACTGCTGTGACAGCTTTTTGTGACTTTCACACGGTTTCGCAAAATCGGCAACCAATTTCAGTAGCTTCTGATAGATTTTGCTGATTTTCTAGCTTCTGATAGATTTTGCTGATTTTCTACTTTGTGTAATATTGAGAAAAATAAATGCCCAGTTTAAACACACATAACCAAGTGTAGGCCCTCATATATTGTATAATATGTATCCTGCATTGCAAATGTAAATGTGCAACTAATGAATCATTACTGCTTCTTTGGGATATTGGGCCTGGGAAGCTGGGCTGGGCATCCCGGGCGAATGGTATACCATTCCTTTCATTCAACCCTAACCCTAAATTGGACTTAGTCAAAATCAGTTCTACATTCCTTGCGCTTCCTGCACCTTAACTGAGTCTGAATTTCTTTTCCCACACTGATCCGGTTTTAAACGAGAAAACCACCTATGTTCCGACATTCCTCTTTTCGTTTACCCATTATCATCTCCTACCAGAGGGCCAATCTTGGTGCTGTGTTTTAGATGTAAGGATATTTCCCTTCTTACTCCTTTTCTTTTCTCCTACGACTAACCTTTCCCAACATTTCTACTCACTAATCTTTGGTTGATCATTCTAACCTTACTAGATGTTTCCCAGCACAGTCAGTTCTTATTCTTATTTACTCTTTAACTCTTACTAACCAACTCTTCCAACAGGGTAGCCTTGTTATAATAACTAGTAGCCATATTCTCTTTTGTTTGGTGTCTTTTGTTTTTCTGCTAGCTCTTAACTTCTTTACGCTTCCTGTATAACATCTATATAGTTTTATGCAATAAATACTTTGTGCGTTAATATGAAGTGGTATGATTTATACACATTTATTATTAACTGCTCAATTTTTTTTGTTTTGTTTTATCNAACGNCTTTCAGTAGCTTTCCTAGCTTTCCTAGCTTTTCCAGCTTTTTGTGCTTTTGAAGCATTGGCGCTCGCTATGTAAGTATTACAGCATCTTTTTCTTGCTTTGTCATACCTCTTGTACAAAGCATAACTTTAAGCGCTTTTTCTATTTTAGATATACAAGATACCTTTCTCCCACAGCTTCTTGATCTTATCTAGCTTCCATCTGCTCCTGGTAAAAATGATGTTTTCCTGATGGTACATCCGCAGCTACCAGCTCGTTCAATGCCCGTCGATTTGCAATTCCGCCGTCGTCAAAGGAATACAACACTAAAGAGTGTCTGCTAATGGCCAGGACGGAATGAAAGGATGGCTTTGTCTGAGTGCGGGATTGGGCTGTTTGTGTACGTTTCGTGTTCTCTCCCGTTTCTCCTTGCTCACTAAAAGACCGTGCTCTTCAGCGCGATCGACACGACAATCACCATCGTTCGAGTTACATCGCCGCGATCGTTCACCCGTCATGATGTTGCTATCGTCGTTCTTGCTGGACTGGTTTACGGGAGTATGCATTGATCAGGCGTAGGGATTCAAGGGGTCTGCTATTCGGGTACGTCCCTTTTGTGTTGTTGATGCCTTCTTACGCTTACCCATTCCTTGTGCAGCTCCACTTCGTCGTCAAGCTATCTGACATCGCCAGCCGCCAATGTCAATGCCAACTTCAGCAGAAGCAACAAACATGTCCCTGACGCACGCCAACACTACCTTCGACACAACGTTAGCACCAGCAGCCATCCCTCCTCCTCCTCCTCCTCCCTCCTCCTCCTCCACTACCATCATCGCCTTCAACCCACCTTTTGCTTCCCGCACTACCAAAATTGCTCACAATCATCAGTGCCACATAACCCTTGTTCAACGCGAACACATTTCCCAACCGTTATCTTTTCTTGATGGTCGTGAGTGCTAGTCAGAGTAGGCTATGTCAATGAAGCGTCTGATGAACTTGCACTCAAACATCGAAGCGGAGGAAGAGCATTTTATGTACGGGTGTGGGATTAATTCTCCCTTCCCACCTACTTTTGTTTTGTTTGTAAACTGGCATTGACAGCTTGTACATGATGTTCTCTTTGATGTATCCGCTGTGTTCTATCCATCACATTGTCATGTTCCTCTGTTTATACATGTGCCACAGTTTCCCCTTGACTGTAGCTCATGCCATTATCTACCACCCTTGTTGAACACCTGTCAATACCCAAGCTCACTGCTGTCAACAAAGAGACCAGCAAGGACTGTCTGTGGATGATGAGAGGTGAACAACAATGCATGGGAGGATGGTTTTGTCTTCGCCTGATTTCGGGCTCCCATGTATGTCCCATCTGGTCCTTCCTCTCAGAATCAAGTGGTCATCACCCCCACAAATGCCTGAATGTTTCAAGCCTTAAGCTGAACACACATCCTAGTCCAATGCATTGCCACAGTGATTTACCATCCACAATGTTGCTATCATTGCTGCTGCTGGCAATGTTCGCTGAGGTACAAAGTGGATGTGGGGAATTTGTTCAGAACTTCAACGTTTGGGTATGCACCATGGAAGGCTGAAGCTGGGGCCCAACCTTCGGATTGTGTACTTCTAAAGTCCCGCTGGTCCAGCTCGCTGATGGCTGGCTGGTGGTGGTAGAGACAGTTGAATTGATCTTGCCATATTCTTCAACTTGTGACTGTGGGCCACCGCGGGACGTGGCATGTACAGGCCCGTGATGACCACGTACGCACAATATTTTGTAGTGAATTGTGACACATGATGGTCCAAAGGCTGGGGCTCAAAAGAGATCCAGGGACGTGCATTGAATATTGATGGGTGGAGGTATCTAAGGAGGATAGAGACATTTTGGGTGGACAAAGACTTACATTTACAGTTTTCTCAGTCCTGATGGTCCTCACTTTGAGCTCAGATATCTCCTCAACGGTTCAAATTCCTTCTCTTCGTATCATACTAGCGATGCTTTATCCCCGATAAAGGTGTAGTAGAAATCTCAATGTCTTTGGCACCGATGAGGCAGCAGTAGATGTCTAGCGCATATAAGTTGTCCACACAGCCTTTGCCAACTTTGATTTCAAATACCTCTCCAACAGCTGTATCTTTTTCCTATCCCTTCTAGCATTGTCTTCACCTCGTTAAAATCTTCTGTAGCTTGTGTAAGCTTGACACCAAAATCAAAATTGTGTGGTGGCCCATGGGTCTTCTGGGGTACAAGGAGGAGGGTGGTCGTGGGGGGATTGCTTGAACCAAAGCTGAAGGCTTTGGTCGGTCAGCTGGAAGTGTCTGATAAGTGTAGTAAGTCGATTATAGTCTTTGCGAAGCAAGCACAGCTTGTAGAAACTTGATGCCTTCAATTTTCTCCTGAGATGGCCAAAGCTTTGAGGCCGAATAACTTCTCAACAGCAGCGGCAGCTGTCTATTTGTTTGAATATTGTGCTCGTAGAGTGATAAGAATGCTTTGGCATGTAGGAAAACAGCACTGAAGTTGATGGAATGGCGTCTTCCGGCCCCTGGGGTGCAAGGAGGAGTAGGTCTTGTTTGAGCCCGTTATGGTGTTGATGGTTCACCTGTAGGCTTCCGAAGGATATGGACAGTCAATTATGATCATTTGGAAGCAAGACAACTTGAGATAAGGACACACCAACTTCGATTTTCGAGCCACCCATGTCTTTGGTCTTGAGATTGGAATATCTTCCAGACAAGTCGAAGGTTGAGTTCTCTGTTTCTTCTGGGATCATATTTGTGACATGATCACACTGCTCAACCACTCCCAATATTATGGCCAGAGTCAAGATTGTATTTGCAACGGGGATACTGGAAGTTGAACAACCTAGGCTGGGATTAGATAATGATATCGTGCAAAATGACTAGAGATATTCAGTTCTCACAGTCAATATTCTATTCCCATACTCAAGTCTTAGTAGTGACGCAAAGGTACTTACAATGACATCATCAGTCAAGAAGAATTAATTAATCAATTAATTAATAGAAGTACCTGACAGGTGGCGATGTGATGGCACTTAAGACAAGTGCCCGCCTTTGGGCAAAGGTGTAAGGGGACCATCTATTTCTCCCCTACTCGACCCCTTTCCCCTGTCTCCCAGCAGACTCCAGCCCCAGTCTGCGGGCACTTCCCAATTTGGACGACCACCGATTCTTCTGCCATGGCAGTAGTCTCGCCTCCCTTTCCTTTTTGGGATTCCCCTTTCCCTTTTCCCCTTTTCCCCTGTTCTTTCGTACTTTATCACATTCCCTCTGCTCATTTACTTCCGTTTCATATTTGATTCCACTCTTGTGACTATATTGTGGCTTGGTACTGTACAGTCCTCGTCTCACGCTTGTAGAGATGTATTCGCGCACCGACTGAGACGGATCCTTAGAGTATTCTCTTTGGATTCCCTCTCGCTAGGTGAGCGCTTTGCTGTATTAGGTAGTTCTATATTCTCTTCGGATTCCCTCTCGCTAGTTGTGTGTGCGACTCGTTAGGTTGCCCTTACAAAAGGCGTAAGAAATGGGCCTTCATTTCATTCTGGACCCTTAACTTCCCATCCCCACTTGAAGGTGGCCTCAAATCTGACTTGCAACCATTCTGTGTGTAATGAAGTTGTGGCCGACGACGACAACACTGAGAGACGGCGAGGTCACATGAGGTGATAGGACCACGGTCTATTGGAGGGGGGACGTGCGATGGTGATGGTACAAAGTAAAGAATAGCTAGTGACTACGAAAGCAGTGTCCGAAAACAATAAAGAATGCATCATGTGATCTAGGGGAGACCAGGGGTAAGGATGGTATCCTTACACTGTGTCAACCCCAAACCTCCTCTGCAATCCCACAAACACAACCACAAACACAACCCACCTCCTCCGATTTCTCCACCACTGACACCATCTTCCACAGGCCCCTCATCCAGGGCCACTGCACGACTAATCCTCACAGTGTTCTCAACACCCACTCAAGATGTTTCCAGTCACTCCAAGTCCTACTTCTGACATTGGGAATCAGCTAGTGTGGTCGCTGTCAACAGAAACTCTTATGAGTTTGAGCAGTCGTGTGGATAGTATATGCCCTTGGACTGGAATCATAGGATTCATGAAGGATGGTTCAGTGGTGAAGCAGCAAAGGTAGTGGCAGCCACGAAGGCGAAGTGTACACAGCAATATCACTTTCTTGTACACACCTAGCGGATCCTATTAACTGTGGGTTATCCGGGCGAGCGCACAAACGACGGTTGATAGGCTTTAACCTAATAACTATTTGGGCACGGCCAACTGTAGGTTATAACTTGAAGGAAGGGCCTGTGGTTAAAAGTGCGATAACCTGAGGTTCAAGGGTTAGCGGGTCTGACCTCCTTGAACTCCTTCCTAATTGGGATGGGTTGGGAATGAGTTTCCTTTTGCGTAAATGGTTCGAGACTCAAAATGGGTACGAAAAATATAATATTTTCATTTCGCATCTATCAACGACACCGTACATGCGAGTAAGCTATCATACATGGTCTCCACTCACTGATACCAAGCTTTCACAAGCTGCAAATGTCGGGCCCACTAAGGGAGCTAGCCGCGGAAATGGGGTGTGAGCTCAGGCAGATGGCGAGCAATTTGGATCCAACTTTCGGTGGGCGTGTCGTTCGGGAGCGAGTGCCCTACAGCCTATGGTAGACATCAGTTGAGGGTCCGCGACCATGCATAGCGATTATGCCTACCTTGGGGCAAAACCACAGCATGTGATGCGAGATGTTCAGCTTGCTGTTGGCGAGGAGGCGTCGAACACGGCCTGGGAGGGGAGGTGTTAAACATGGACTGCTCAAGCGTGAAATCAACAACCAATGGCTCACCATTTCAGTAGCCCTCGGGCGGGTGGAAACTGCAGTAATCCTGAGACGTGGAGAGAGAGATTAGCACGGACAGTCAAACACGATGGCCTCAAGAGACTCACAGTAAAGGTGACAGGGTTGATGCCAGGCAGAGGCTGTATGGGTCGGATATGAGCGGTCATCGTTGTAGGCTGGAAAAGGGTATTACCTCACAATCATCCACTGCACTTTTCTCAGCGCAAGTACTCGAGGGCCCGAAATAAACTGTGAAGGGACTGGGACATGGAGAGAGACGCAGGATATATACATTAGCATACACAGGAAAGGGAGCTGTATTCTCAAGAGACTCACATTGAAAGCGACGGGTGTAAATCTGGCCAGGCATTGTATAAAACCGCTATGAGCAATCATCATTGTAGGTTGGAAAAAGGAAAGTACCTAGGTATCCGTCCACTGCGCGGGGCTTTGTGTGAGTATCCGTCAAGCTGAAGAAATGAAAATGTAGAGGAGGGGAATGAAGTGCTACACGCAGCGGTTTGGGAGTCAGCCCCATGGTTCGCTGAGTCCCAGGACAGGCATGAGCGCTGGCACTGAATGTTGAACATTAACGAGCGCTTGGGCATATTGAGCTTTGAGCATCGTGAGGGTTATGCTAACTCACGGGCAGGTTATAGAGCAAGATTCGGAGCTTGAGGCTGGGAATTTCCATCGTGACGCTGTGCACGGAGGCAAGGGTGAGTTTAGGCAGTAGAGCATAGCTCCAAGGTCGGAGCCGTGCGTCTACGCCATCCACGTCAGCCAGCAAGCCCAATGGCACACAGCGTCGCGTAAAGGTCTGAATTGGACAAGGCAAAGGCAAAGGGGGTGGAGGTGGAGGTGGGGATGAAAAGTCAGAAGCGGAAAAAGTTGCAAGTCCAACAACAACGAAACACTAACAAACATCATGTGACCTCGACACACTCACGCGCCAATTTACATCCAAAGTCAATTCTCAACGACTGTGCCACGGTTTCTATATTCAAAGACATTCAATCCACCTCAGACAGTAGCTAGCTCAACGATAAGGATTAAGAAGGCCGGATAGCCTATGTCCGCTGGACGATGCAGCCCCGGTATAGTAATCAAACCCTTCCTCTGCGTCACCAACGTCTTCGAATTCGTCCGACTCCCGGGCCCTCCAGCCTTGAGACGATGCCTCTGGGACGTTACCTGCGAGTCCAGGGCCGGTATAATGTTCATACATGTTCTGGGGCCAGTCGGCGTCCGTCGAGTGACTTGGGGTTGTCCCGACATCATTAGCAATCGGGGTTGTGGTGATCAAGGACGGTACTGGCGCATTTGGGTAAGCTTCCATCTCGTATTCTACAGCCTTCTTGAGCTCACTAGAAGAAAGTTTGAGCATTTAGGCTGGTACCAAGATAAGAAGAGACGAAAAGACAAACCATGTCCATTTCCCAAGGTCCCGCCCATTTGCATTGATTCTTTCGGAAAAATACTCATCACTTTTCTCCCAGAAGTCTGCGCTTTTGGGAACACGACCCCCTCGCTTACGCTTTCAAGACCCTGCGGCTGCTTGCGCCTCTTCATCAGCACTCCCAGTAGGACTTCCAGTAGGAACGACCTCCGCCACACCCAGTAAGTCTTGATTCTCCCTCGCAAAGAGACGCTACTCACTTCGATTAGTAGCTGTGCAACTGCATCAATGGTGACAATCCGGCTTACCAGCAAAGCAAAACGAATGATGTCAGAAAGGCTAGTTGATTCATCCACACCAATCCGCCAATATTTGATGACCATGTGCACAGAAAACGCTTCCAACAATCTCCTCTTCCCCACATGGAAGAGGCTATCACGCAACTGTGAAAGTATGATGGTCAGCTAACCTGAACCCATATCGTCCAATCTGGATCAAGACCAGCAAACATACCTCTTCCCGGAAGGCATTGCGAACACTCGAAGTGGTACGCTTGAGTTGACCGAGGAGGACCGCTTCTCGGTTGGGCTTCCCAAACACGTTGGTGAAGCCAAGATCCTAGCTTCGGCTCGAAAGCTCCTTCTGCACAACCAAGTCATCAGCTTCTTCCATGCTCGCCGCACGCAACTACATCACATTGACTCACAAATACATCGACATGCAGACTCTTGAAATGCAACCGATTGGATTGACAAATCAGCTCCTGCGAAACCATTTGGCAATTATCCTGAATACAAGAGGGACCAGTAGACGTGAGCGTGAGTTTATAAGATCAGATATATAATGACTAACCAGCTGATTCTTTGTCAAGTGAAAGCTATCATCAAGACACAACTTCAAGTCAGTCATCACCGACGCGAAATCCGAGATGGGGTTATCTTTCAAGTATTGGCGATGTTCAGCGGTGTTTTGCAAGATTAACGCGTTGCTAAAAAGCCGTAAGTTGTAGTCGCCCTGGGTAATCGATGCCGCGCCCTCTGCCATCTATGTTGACTAAGATTAGGGATTTTAGTAACCGTTGTTGGGAGGAAAACATACTGTCACGAAATGATGAAGGTTACCTCGAAGGTCCGGTGGGAGTTGCATGTCTTTCGCGAGATTGTCAATGAATAGTCGGTCAACAACGATATCAGCCTGGTCAACGCCACGGCCCATCCGGATGGTGGGAGGACCTGGGCACACCATTGGTGAATGGCTGGTTGCAAGGTTGTCTGGACCATATGGTGTCGAAGGAGGGGGAGGATGCTGGTCCCGACACGTCGGGGGGGGGGGGGTGTTATAGGAGGCTGTGGCAGACATGGTGGCTTGTCAATGATACGGCACTGGGCTGCTGCGGCGACCGGTCTGAGTCAGACCTTTTATAGAGGAACGTCGCGGCTGCCCTCACGTGGGGCATTTGGGAGATTGTTGATCAACAAAACCAAGACGCGTCGGGACACTATAAAAGCCAAGGTACGCCTATAAAGTTGACGCGTGTTTATACCGTCTGACTTGTCTCCTTTTCCCCAGCAACATGAAAACCAACGAAAACAAGTCCACTCCTCCCCTTACCCCGAGCTCTCCTCGCGTCCAGCCGTACGAAAAAAAGTCCCCTTCACCTTAGTAAGTCTAACCGGCAGCTCAATTTTGTTGTTTTCATGGACTCATTTTGATCCTTTAGCAAGCCCCGTAAATTAACGCGTCGCGCTGGGAAAGGAGTCAATCCAGCCTTGTTGTACGTTCACTGACCATCAGTCCACTCTCATGGCTAACCACTACAACTCACCTCTCAGGCTACTTGGGATGCCGATTGATCTCCCCGACATTCCCATCCCAGCTCCCAATGTTGCTGACTCCTCTTCTGGGTCAGTGTCAGGTAAAGTCGCGTCCACACTTTTTTTAAACTTAGGCCGCTAACCTATCTCTCAAAGCCCTCCAGCCAAAGAATGAACCAAAGGATCTCCCACTCCCACTTCCCTCCCCAGTCGTTGCCGACCCTGACCTCGCCACTGTTCCGTCGGTCTCGCACACCTATTCCCCTCCACCCGTTGCACTGTCCCTCTCGGAGACTGAACGCAAGATCATAGAACTTATCCGGGAAAACAGCGCGGCCCGCGAAGAAGCGTTACAAGCCGAATTATTGGTGTTGGAAGAGCAGATTGGATCAATGGAGAGGAGGTACATTGGACTCAAGCAGAAGCACACGAAGATTATCAAAATTCTTCAGAATAACATGTAGCAAATCTAGATATACATTGTAGCTGTTCGGGGGAGGTCTTATGAGAAGTGTTGGGTTAGCAGTCGCTGCGCAAGCCCAGTGTTCGAGGAACTAGTGGGTGATTTATGAGTCGCTCGGAACTCCTTTGTCACCGCCTGCGCCAGTGCATCGTGGGGAAGGGGGATTGTCGGTGGGCGGAAACGTTGGACATGTTTAGCATCTCGCATTTGGCCAATGTTGAGAACTCGATCGTTCGCTGGTCCCTTATGCACAACGATTGAGGAGGTTAAGTTGGTAGATTCCCGCTCTTCGACAACGTTTCGTGTACCCGAGGCTTGACAGTTGTGACGCGCGCAATTGTGTGGTGCATTAGCGGTGCAGAGAATATCCTACATGCGAGTTAAGAAAGTCATGGGTTGCCGAAAAGACACTCACCTCAAACTTCGACACAATGCATCCGCCCGCAGGCCCCAGAAGAGGCATGCCATATGTTGGTGATGTATGGGTGGCATCAATCCGTTCAATCAAGATGTGTGAGGGCGGGGATGATATCGGCAACATGGTGTCACGCAAAATCTCTTTTACCACTCCCACAAATGCCGCCCAACCACCTGAATCCCTAACGAGAACGTAGTCATTTAACTTGCACATGTCGTTGTTGGCGAGGATCATTGAGACAAAGCCAGCGACCTGTGAGGGCATATCCGTTTGATGGTAAAGCGCTGTCTGAGTCTCGGCGAATGGGCGTGGGAGCCGCTTATCGGATACGCATGCACCAGTGGTCGGAGGTGAGCGTTCTGCGTGGCCAAGGTAGGAGTTGATTGTGCTTTGAAAGCTTAGAAGCTGAGTCGGTCCCTGACCTACACATCGCCAGGCAGACCGGTCGAAGACGAATGTATCCGGTGGCTTCGCCATTTCGACATCGGGGAAAAATCCTCCACTGAGGAGGTGTCGAATGCGGTTTCCTTGAGCGAAAGCACGAGCAATATCACGAGATGGTGCATGCCGATTGGAGTGAACACTTTTCGCTCGAATGACAGCATTGTAGGACTCGAATGCTTCAGTCGCAAAGAGAATCGCCGGTCCAAAACGACGTATGTGTTCGGGGAGATGGAGCAGGATGTGGAACTTTGGTTTATTGAACCAGCGGGTGGTCCATTGTGCAGTGCACAGCAGAAAGTGATCGATTTCGGCCTTTAAGGTGTTCTGGAGGATGTGAGAACAACGAACTGAAATAAAATCCGATTCAAGACACATACCAGAAAAACATCAATATCTTCAATCTCAGGCTGCCAAATAAGCGGTATTAGCTTCGACAGCGATGTCCACGCAGCGAGGCACTCCTTGGAAACGAAGTCGTAAATGACAAATGGAGCAACTTGAGCAATTGTGCGAAAATCACGGCCTGTGAGAGAACCCGCGTACTGGACAAGAGTCTTACCAACAAGAGGCGAGATCCCAAGGCCAGAGACATCAAAAGATGACAGACGAGACTTGAGGATTTCCAGCTTGTCAGTCTTGCCTTTGAGTTGAACATGGACAATATCACGCCACAGATACTTGACAAAACCAAGTAGCACAACATGGAGGATCTCGACAGGTGTGTCTTGGTGTGGATCAAGGCCTAATAGATCAATAATTAAGGAAGGGAAGTACAAAATAGACACAAGATGGTACATACCATCAAGCTGCCACACCGGGCTCATTGTGTTATTGGGGAACGTCTCAAGTGTGGCTTTGATTGCCTCAGCTTTGGAATCCGTTCCGTGACGGCCTTTCGTTGACGCGAAAAGTTGTTCTACATAGTGCAATTGGTATGTGTCTTTCGTGCCGGTCTCTGTCCGCATTGTGGCAACACGCGTTTTCGATCCGGGCAGCTTGGCTTGGTCAAACTGAGATTGTAATGCGGTCATCGTCCGCTCCTTTGATCGAGGTTCGCCAACCTAGTAAACAAGTTAAGAGTAGTCATAACACAATAAGAAACCAGGACTGACCTTGATGAAAGATGACACCCGAGTCATCATCTGATGAAGCGTCTCTTTGACCTTTTTGCTGCGCTTCTTTCCATCCTTCTTCGACCCTGAAAGTGATTTGTCAGCGCCGTTGGTGGAGTCAGAGGCTGCGTCGCTGGCTGCGGCAGACTCGGAACTTGATACTCCGGATTCATTGTCTTCTTCGCGAGCGACTGCACCGTGTGGGTGTGATGGTATACCAGATTCGTCTGAGGCGTCGGTGCCTTTAACGAAGCAGGCTCTACAAAAGAATTTCCCTCGAAGCCCAATGTGGCACGCAAACTCACTCTGCATCGGGTTGTCACCAAGAAGGGCAAGGATCATGGGAATGATAAGGACGGGCTCCTCGTGAACACAGTCCCAAGCCCATATGCCGTCTTCTTGACTGGATCTAGAAGGGCGAATATTTTTCAGTATTTTTCGTGGTGGCTTGTATCAAAAACCAACTTGAGTTGCGAAACAACAGCCTCAAGCATCTCTACTGGCGGCGCCTTATTTGATGTGGATAGGAAGTGTATATTGTATTCCTTTTGCTTTTCTCGAGGCAAACCAGCCGGTATAAATAAGAAGCTATTGTGTTCGTTCCACTTCTTGGAGACGTTGCCCGAGGTGTCGTCGCAATAGAGCCATATTGGGAAAGCGTAGGTGCGGTGGCCCTTGGATAACGCACGCCAGCGATTTCCTAACTGTGGATCAGTTATCGTCCATGGCGTGGACGTCTTCGTAACAGGGTCATAAAGATCTGGAGGCATGATTAGAGCTGAGGGTCACGGTGGAAAGGAAACATTGAGTCGAACCGAGGAATGAATCAAAATCAGGGAGACGATAGTAGCGGTGGTCGATTTGTAAGTCGGGGAAGGTCTTCATGAGATCATCCTGAGAGATCTCGTAGTCATGGCGCTGAACGACGCGCCACTTCGATGTGCCAGTCCCCAAATCGACGACTTCCATCCCCCAGCACTTGGCGTGAACTTTGCTTCCTCTCGTGAACCACCGAATTGGCATTACCACATTACCATCCCTCAACATTGCCGGCTCGTGAATGTAGTAGTCCTGGGCGCCCAACCGCAGCATTGGCGTGAGCTGGTTGTCTGGTAATTCATGCAGCCATCGAGCCGCCTGGCGAGCCTCCGAAAGTTTCTTACCGCTGTCTTCAGGGTAGAATGAAAGGTGCGGCCGAACTTTGGGGTTGGCCATCTCCTATGAAAATCTCGAGTTAATAACCAACATTCAGTCAAAAGAAAGGATTGAACGGTGAACCTGAGCAATGATATCGGGTAAGCTGTTGACATAGTATTTATGCCCGAAGGCACCGCTATATTTCAGCGTCTTGATGCCGCACTTCTTCTGTAGTTCGGCATTGATTTCAACCATTTTCTTCACAGACGGAACGTCGTCGACTTGATTAACCTTGAGGAGCCAAAGAAAGAGGTCTAATTGTCGATGGGAGAAGACCGAGCGANGCAGGTGCATCAGAATATCGAGGGTACACGTCTAAAACATACGTGAGATTGGTTGATGAGAGAGAGAAGGAAACCGTTTATACGATTCGGTCTTGCCAAGGGTACCAGTGGCGTGAAAGTGCTTCAGTGTTGATGTGGGATCGTCGGGGCCGTTTTCGAGGGCCGCTGGTAGAGTTCGCTTCTTCAGCGTCATCACTGTCAAGGACTTGGGGAAGAATATCAGTGAATATTGGTTGAAGTTTGTAACAGAAGGATGCTTACAGACACCCATTGGCTCTGGAACATCATCAGGTGGTACATCCTCGTCATCCCATTCCTCGTCGTCACCTGCTTCAGAGTCAGAGTCCATGGGTCCGTTTACATACTCATAGAGCTGAGCGGCCACTTTCCGAACCGCGGCCATTTGGTCTTCAGGCATATTGACCAAATTTTCATCCGAGCTCATTATGCTCAGATTCCAGTGGACAAGGCTCTGGGGCTGGGGTGGGGTAGATTCAGCAGGGATCTCGTTCGAGGGGTAAGCAAGGGAGTAGACTAAGTTTTGTGTCCCATCTCTAATGAATGCATCAAAGGGTGTGGGCGGATATGAGCTTGGTGCACCACTGGGAAGGCTCGAAGACGGAGGGGAAGGGTTGAACGTGCGAAGTGCAGAATTGTGCTTGTCGGTATTCTCATGGGCGGGAATGCGATGCCCCAGGCGGTAGATGCCATCAAAACAGACAAGACACTTGTATTGATTCGTGAGAGTGGGATGGGGTTCCCAATCTGGAATGCGAAGGAGGTTAGAACAAGCGTGGGAATGCGGACTTAAGACGGACGGTCTGCATTGGGTTCTTCTCGTGGCATCGTCGATGAGCGTTGGTTAACCGAAGTCACGTAGCGGCAGACGCTCTTCGTTGGTACTCTCGTCCTCAAACGACGGTTAGAAGAGACGTCAAACACAGGTTGAAAATTTGCTCTACAACCTAGGGTTAAACCCCTATAACCTAGGTACAANTTTTTTGTATTTCATCGTGGGTTCAAATCACGTTACAACCGCAGGATATCTGAACCTCTGGCCGTGTATCGCGTGAAGTATGCTAAGAGTATGAAATAAAGTATTTAATTAGTTTTGCCTAAAGTAGGAATTAAAGTATTGATTACTAATTAATCCTACTTCCCACGAAAGTATCTGTGAGTTATCTTGAAAGTATCTTGATCGGATACTTCACAAATACTTGTGGCTCAAGTACGAAACAAAGTAGTGATTACTAATCAACCATACTTTCCGAAAAAATATTTTTAAAATATTTTGTTAGTATCTTTCTTTCATACTTTCAAGATGCTTTGTCCTCGAGTATATTGAAAGTATGAAACTGAGTTAGCAGATCAATACTTGTAAGATACTTTCAACCCTAGTATTTTTCAAGTATGAAACCCCGCCACCGTCAAAATACTTGAGCTTCGAGTACGAAACACGGTTCACCTATGACAAGACGGACCGGCTTGGTTCTGGGCCGGCACATCTAAGAGGGGAGGGGAGAGGGGAGAGAGGGGAAAGGAGAGAAGGGAGAGGGGAGAGGGGAGAGAGAGGGGAGAGAGGTCGGGACAGCAACGGCGACGGGAGCGAGTCTCCAGGGGTACAGGGCGGAGGATAGGGACAAAGGAGACAAGATATAGCAAGGAATTTCGCCGGAATTCCCAAGGGATCCGTGTAAGGAAAACAAAGGATCCAATGGAAAGTCCGAAATCGTGAAATTCCGAGAGAAACCGCCAGTTTCCTTACGGATCCTTTGGGAATTTCTTGATTCCAGACGGTTTCATGAAATTCCCAAAGGATTCGTAGGGAAACCAACGGTTTCTTGGGGAATTTTCCGAAAGCGTCTGGAATCAAAAAATTCCCAAAGGAACCACTGGTTTCCTCGAATTATTTGGGGAGTCTGATAAGACGGGTAGGAGGTGGTAAGTCTTTGATGGTCGCGCGCTGACTTTCTTCATGCTCAAAGTGCACCTGGATTGCTGGAACGAAGTTCCGAACTTGTTGGGAATTTT
>JAPEVF010000697.1:0-23529 GCA_029747585.1 Pleurotus djamor
TAGGAGGAGTAGAATAGGAGATTGTAACTTGGTGCAACTACTTTGTGAATGGAGAAGATGAAAAGAAAAGAGTAGAGAAAATTCAAGTAGCCAGGAAACAGTAAATAATTAAATGAGACTATAGACTAAGTGAATCAAGACAGAATAGACTTTACTAGCTAAGAGAAAAGTGGTACGGCTGATTAGGTAGAGTCCTGAAGTGTGGTAGTAGGAAAATAGGTGGGGTGACAGAGGTAGAGGAATGCATAAAAGAAATAGAAAATATACAAATTCATGTTCATATCCCAAGATTCAATTTTGGGGTATGACAGCGTCAATACAGTACCCCAGGACAAGCACCTGTTTTCGTGGCGGCATAAGAATGGTCTACGCCCCTTAACCCGAACAGAATTCCTGAACACGTTAGCACCAATTGCAACATCCCTCTCCATGGAACGTCTGCAAGGCCATAGCATCAGGATTGGGGGCACGCTTGAGTTTCTTCTCCGCGGGACATCGTTTGAGGTTGTCAAGTCCCTCGGCCGATGGAGCAGTGATGCATTCCGCCTTTACCTCCGCCAGCACGCAGTGGTAATTGCTCCATACATACAGGAATCCCCGATGCTGGAAGAATTCACGCGCATTGCAATGCCCCCGCCTCGATAATCCCCTTGAATGGTAATGTCCTTTGTCTGGCTCCTTCTACTTCCTGGGTGGCTAACACTTCGCTTATCCGCGTCGCCAGCCTGCTCCTACCAAACCGGGTATCACAGCTTGCTAGCCACCCCGAAGATCTCTTCCAGCCGACCGACCCTCCGGGGTCGATCCCCATACGCTTACAGCTTCAAACAACTCATAGGACACTTTCAATAGTAGACTCAGCTCTATTCCGTAGAATAATAAATCCCATTGCCTCCACAAACGACGATCAGAACTACATAGACAAACGTTACATAGGACATCTGAGGTACCCTCTACATACCCCCCGCGCCGTCATATGTTCAAGCTTATCGCGTCCTGTATCACCTTTCTTCTCACCTTCAACTTCAACAGTGCTGTCTTGAATAACAATGCTCTCACTCCGTGGAACTGCGAGAAACAAGGTCTACTTCTAGTATTCCACTCGTATGGCGCAGGCTTATGCTCATGTAGTCGTCATCAAGGATAAGACTGAGTTGTAGGAAAGAGCTACACACTCGATCAGGTCAAGTTTGCCCACACACACGGACGTAATTATTAGGCCAAGGGAAAATAGGTGTGGTACGTCTAGCCAACTCTTCAAGTTTCTTGCTTACGTTTCTGTTGACACTCTCACCCTCAGCAAAAGGAAATACCCTCACGTCTTGGTAACCGCGAGGTGGGCATCGACACTGTGCGCTTTCTGCGCTCCCCAAGTTGATCCAGGCCCTAGAAACTGCGCTGGTCGCAAGCTTGCGCCGCTCCTTTCCAAGAATTCCCCATCTTGCCTGACAGGTTGTACACAGGGAAACCTGACGACTCAGGAGCCGAGAGGATCGTCTGGGATATCAAAGGCAACTTTTCTGATTTGTTGCACCTTTATCCAAATGTGAAATTGGCTTATGACATCTTTGTTGGTAGGTTGCATGACCCACAACGGCGTAGCTCAGAGGAATTCGTTCCAGCTGTGCTAGGAGTCCGACCCAGGAAGTAGTTGTAGCGAGGACTGAATTACCACGTGTGACAATGTAGTCGCGATTCATACAACCTGGAGTACAAGAGGGTGTACAGACAGAAAGAACCTCAATCATTGGTAGGCTAGGCGAAACATGAACTGGAAACTATACTGCTTAGTGTCAGGATCCCAGTGTGACCAATTCCAGTATCCCGCGTCGTCTGTTTCATCCTCAATTTCGCGTGCGGGGATGCGGAAGGCGATCGTCTCGTAGGGTTCCGCGGCGACCTACGTGGATAAAGTCAATAGGCTGGACGCTAGGAACAAGTAAAAACACACGATAAGGTATTGGTAGGCTTTGTTGGGAGGTTCCCTCTTTTGTTCCCATGCACTCATGAAACGACGTCGAGGAATCACGTCTGGCTTTATCTGGGGTAAATGCACTTGCACCATCATCCCCTCTTTACCAGTATCCCTATCTCTAACCTTGGTGACTCGGTACCCAGGCCGACCAATCTTCAAGAAGATTTTTCGTTGAACACTGCTTTGGGTAGGTGCAATCATCAACTGGGTGTCCTTGGCGTCTCTCGCAGCGCGGCGAGCCAGGTTGGTTTGATGTTTTTTACCTTGCGTATGGGCAAGGTAGGAGCCCTCATTGGTGTGGAGTGTAAGGCATAGACGACATTCTAAGGATCCAAGATGGTTGCGCAGGATGTATGGGTCCTAAGGGGAATAAAGGGTTGGTGGGGGAGAAACATCGTAACGTGCGTTACGCACTTTTGCGAGGTCAATCGTCTCCAACGCGAGCTTCCTGAGTCGCTCTCTTCTGTCAACATTGGTTTCTGAAGCACCTGCAACACCACCGCCACCGAATTTCGAGCCCACACGATTCTACGCGACTCTCAGTGCGCGGTAATTGTTGACAAGTCATTCGAGCATACCTGATAATCTAGAATTACAGTATTGGCTCATTACTTTTGAAGCCTTCAGAGTGTTTGTGAATAAAAACGTACCCATTGCGGCGACAGTCGACGAACTTGGGGTGCGGCGGCTGGTTGGGGAGAGAAGGGTCTGGCTGACGTAAGACCACGCGCTCGATCACTCTCAAAAATTCTTTACAGGGGTCCGAGGTCGTCTACCAACAAATCGCCCCGTCGATCATCCCCTACTTTTCAGTGCCTATGGCAGCTTCAAAGCGCACAAATGATACGACCGTGGACGAGCGAAAAACCAAGAAGCCCA
Source organism: Pleurotus djamor (assembly GCA_029747585.1). Lineage (NCBI taxonomy): Eukaryota > Fungi > Basidiomycota > Agaricomycetes > Agaricales > Pleurotaceae > Pleurotus > Pleurotus djamor. Next base: position 2,855 of record JAPEVF010000697.1, read on the forward strand.
AGACGGAGAAACACGAAAAGGCTCCAACTAAATCGAGGTCTACACTGTTGACGGATGAGGTCGACTTTCCTCGTGGTGGTGGGACGACGTTGACTCCATTGGAAGTCAAGACTCTGCGCTCGGAAGCAGTCAAGGAAGCTAATGAAGAGCTTTTCAAAGTCGGTTTCTACTTTCATCGTCTGGATAAGTGTTAAATACTGAACTGACGTTTATAGGAAAAATCTGCCGCACAGAAATCTAAGAAGCGGAAATCATTAACAAAGGGTGCGTCGAAGGTAGCTCAGAAAGAGAAGAGCGACACGATACGGATTGAGCATCTGAACTACAAGGTTCGTAATACCGTGCTGGTGGGTTTAATTATGCTGAAGTGAGTCTCTAGCGAATAAACGTTGGAATGAAGATCTTCGCACAAGTTGTATCGATACACCCTCTTGCACTCATCGTCTCGCTACCGAATCAACTATTTGCACATATCCCGATCACTCACATATCATCCCCATTGACTGCCCTTTTGGAGAGTAATAGTCAAAGCGATGAAGAGTCGGACATGGACGAAGATTCTTCACCACAAAATCATGTTCCAGAGCTATCTGAATTGTTCACAGTCGGGGACTACGTTCGAAGCGTCGTCACTGCTGTACATCTAGCTGGTTCAGGAGATACCTCTATGCTTGGTCGGACGCGGGACGACATGGTTAAGATCAGTAGACGGGTTGAACTCAGTCTTGTTCCTGAGCGAGTCAATCAAGGCGTGCATAAAGAGGACTTGAAACCAGGTTTCGTGGGTGTCTATTTCTTTCCCATGTCGCAGGCAGCCTTACTTTCTATTAGACATTGTCAGCGTCCGTGCAGAGCATTGAGGACCATGGATATATCCTTGACCTGGGTATCGCCGATATGCCTGGCTTTCTGTCTTTCAAGGATGTCAAGAAACATACAAAAGAGGGCGCACCTCAATTCCAAGTAGGCCGTCTACTCCATGTGACGGTCTCTAAAGCTGCGCAGAGCGGACGTTCATGTCATGTTTCACTTGACCCTCACACATTCTCCACATCCCTGGTACGCACCTCTTTCTTCCATGCGATTCTGTCATGAGGACCGTCTTAAACATCCCGTTCGATCTCAGACAAGTGAAGTCACCAATGTTACTTCCGTCCTCCCTGGCACATTGGTGCAAAGTCTTGTGACTGCCGTCCATCCTACGGGCCTCAATCTGCAAGTACTAGGTTTCTTCGACGGAACCATAGAGCAGCTCCACCTCGAACCTGATCACAACTACAAAGTTGGCAAGAAGGTTAAAGCCCGTATTTTATATGATTATTCCTTGTCGCCTCCCCGATTTGCTCTTTCTCTCCGGCGCCATGTTGTTTCTCTCAAACCTAAGTCTATATCGAAAGAAGAGGATGATGAGGCCACACCTCTTCAGACCGCATACCCACAGGGAACCATCTTGGAGTCGGTCAAGGTAACCAAGGTTGAACCGGATCGAGGATTGTACGCGGAGATTGTACCTGGGCTTGAAGGCTTCGTTCATGTACATACGTCCTTTATCTCCTTTCTCCATTGCTCAAAGATATGTTGTAGATCTCTCACGTCGCTGACGACCATGTCCCTACTCTCCCATCTTCCTCAGGCCCATACAAAGTTGGTTCCTTACACCGTGCTCGGGTCACAGGGTACTTTGCCTTCGACGGTATCCTTCAGATCAGCTTGAAGCCCTCCATCCTTGCCCAGAAATTCTTCCACGTCGAAGAACTTGAGGTTGGCGAAGTCGTCAAAGGGACTATCAAGAAGCTGGCGGATAGCGGCTTATTCGTTTCGCTCTCTGGTAAATTTGATGGTGTAGTTTGGCCTAACCACTTTGCGGATATCGCCTTGAAACATCCCGCGAAGCGGTTCAAGCCCGGCGCGAGCATCAAGTGTAGGGTAAGCATCGCTCCATTCAGAACCCTCCGTTGCTTATGCACAACATCTCGTAGATCTTGAACATCGATACCGTCCGAAATCGAATATCATTGACCGCTAAGAAGACATTGATCGATTCGTCGCTTCCAATATTGACCAAATTTGAAGACGCCAAAGTTGGCATGCTTACACATGCCGTTGTGTTCAGAATAACGGAGAAGCAATTGATGATCGAATTCTTCAACAACCTCAAAGCCATCATCCCAGCGAAGGAGGCCAGGTACGCCAACTCGTCCCTATTGTAAAACACCATTTTTACCCCTTCGTTCACAAGTGAATCGAAACTTTCATCCCTTAGCGAGGCATATTCCATCGGGAAGGTTCTCAAAGTCCGCATCATTGGTGTCGACCCGGACTCGTCGCGCATCGTTGCTAGTGTTCGACAAGCATCCTCAGCGTTTGATCTACCGTCTGTAGATCTGGATGAGATTGAGATCGGGGACACCGTCCAGGGCTCAGTCATGGAAGTTCACAAAGAGAATGTCGTCCTCTCGCTGCAGCCAACCAAGATCAAGGCTCTCTTATCACTCAAGAACCTTGCTAATCACCGCGGCTGCTCTGCATTTGACCTCCAAAAGACGCTTCGTGTAGGCGCTGAACTTACTGAGCTAGTGGTTGTCACGAAAAATACCGAAAAGGGCTTCGTCCTTGTCGCTAATAAGCCCAAGTCGAAACCGAAGGACACTTCTAAAAGTCAGGTTTCGCTGGACACCGTTCAAATCGGTCAACTCGTTTCGGGACGCGTCACGCGTCATACTCGTAACGGTGCTCTCTTTAAATTTGGTCCTCATCTTGGCGGGATACTCCATCCTACAGACCTTTCTGATGATTACGACTCTACGGTTGGACTTCCCGACGTGAACAGCGTCATACAGGCCGCGGTAATTGGCATCGATACGGAGAGGAAGCAACTCGTTCTTTCAACACGGCATTCCATTATGAATCCTTCCGACTCATCTGTTGTCAAAGATCGTATCATCACCGGTGTCGCAGATCTCAAACAAGGCGAGACTGTTCGTGGCTTTATTAAGAGCATCACGCAGCACGGTCTTTTTGTGAGCATTGGTCGGAATATTGATGCCCGCGTTCAGATCAAGGAGCTTTTCGATGAGGTATGAATCTCCTCTCAGGAGATTTGATTTCAAATTCTGACAACCACTTTCAGTATGTCAAAGATTGGCAGCCGCGCTTCAAACTGGGCCAGATTGTCAGTGGTCGAGTCTTATCGTATGTCAACACTTTCGTCATACGTTCATGTTCATTGATCCCTTCATTGTTGTAGCGCGAATGCCAATGACGGGCATGTGGAGGTGACCTTCCGATCTGGGGACCTCAGTAAACCGAGAAAGTCCCTATCGCTCGCTGACCTTTCCGAAGGTCAAAGGATCGAAGGCACCGTGAAGAAAATTGAAGACTTCGGCCTTTTCATCCAGATTGAGGACTCTAAATTATCTGGGTTATGCCACAAATCTCAAGTACGGGCAGTCCCGTACCCTATCAGACTTCACTAGATCTAACTATCGCATTTCAGCTTTCGGATAACAAGGATGCAGATGTGACCGTCGCTCTTCGGGGCTTCCGCGTTGGAGATCGCGTCAAAGCTGTCGTTCTAGAAGTCACTAAGGGCCGTATATCCCTTGGCCTCAAGCCCTCTTATTTCAAAGATGGTGGTGGAGAAGAAGGGTCTGACGCTGAGATTGAAGAAGCGGAGGAATCTTTCGAGGGCATTGAACATGAAATGGCCGTCGACGACGACGATGATGATGATGATGATGTCGTCAGCCAACCTGGTGCCCCCATGGCGGCTGATAGTGTGGCCGATGATTTTGCCGATGAAGAGTCCGAAGACGAGATGCAAATCGACACCCATAACATCTTGCGTACAGTCGAGGAGCCTCGACGTGATCCTGGCCCGTCAAAACCGCCCGCACCCTCGCTTCGTCTTCAAGGCGGGTTTCAATGGTCAAGTGGTCAACTTCAGGACGACGATGCATCGGAAAGGGAGTCATCGTCAGACGAAGGCGACACCGCAGAATCAAGCAAGAAAAAAAAGCGCAGAAAGAAGGCGATCGAACAAGATTTAACGGCTGATATGCACACCAAAACACCGGAATCCAATGCCGACTTTGAGCGTGTTCTTCTTGGCTCACCGAACTCTTCATATCTTTGGATTCAGTACATGTCATTCCAGTTGCAACTCTCCGAAATTGATAAGGCCAGAGAAGTTGCGAAACGTGCTCTCCGCACAATAAATTTCCGTGAAGAACAAGAAAAACTCAACGTTTGGATAGCCCTCCTCAACCTTGAAAATGTTTATGGTACCGATGAAACGCTGGAGACTACCTTCAAGGACGCGGCTAGACACAACGATTCAAAAACTGTCCATCTCCGCTTGGCTACCATCTTGGATCAATCAGACAAAGTCAAAGTTCGTCTCATTGTCCATTCTTGTCTTGACATACGTCATTTTGACCTGTATTCTCCACACCAGAAGGCGGAAGAACAATACCAACGCACTTGTAAGAAATTCGGACAGAGTTCAAAAGTCTGGACATGTTTTGGAGAGTTTCTGCTCCGTCGCGGCGAAGTCGAATCGGCTCGAGCCCTTCTTCCTCGAAGCTTGCAGAGTCTGGAGAAACGGAAGCGTGAGTTTTCTTCGTATTGTTTGCAACAGCAACCAATACTTTATCCAGACATCAAGACGATATCGCGCTTCGCTCAACTTGAATACAAACTTGGCGACGCTGAAAGAGGCCGGACTATCTTCGAGGGCATCACCGACTCTCATCCTAAACGCTGGGACATGTGGTCAATATACATTGACATGGAGGCTGGTCAGCGTGATATACAGGCCGCCAGGTGAGCTAATACCTGGGTCGAATTATGGACGGGGTTTGAATCACGTCTCAGGAATATATTCAATCGTGTTCTGTCCAACAAGATGACCAGTCATAAAGCAAAGTCAGTCGTTCCTTGGCTCTAGTTTCCGCATCGCTGACATGAACAAATATCCCCAAATATCCCTTAGGGCTTTTTTCAAAAAATGGCTTGAGCTTGAGCGGAGGATCGGGGACGAGGAAGGTGCGGACGTGGTCAAACAGAAGGCTATCGAATGGACTCAGCGAGCAAATGCTCAAAAATATATGTTGTAACCTGGATGATGGTCAATAATATTATGGATGAGAGTAGTCAATAACCAGCAGCCACTGTAACTGCCCATATGCAATATATATGACGACGATATCAGCACTGAAGAGAGCAAAGGTAGCAGGGCAAAGGAGAAAAAGAAAATCCAAACGAGCGTGACGACAGATCAGAAGGCCGAAGGGTATATATACACAAGAACATGGAAAGGAAAATACAATATAGAGATCATGAGCGGGGTGACCGAGTTCGTTCGTAAAGATGATCAGAATCGTTATAATCACTGGTCGGTCGGCGGGTGCTCATTGAGCTAGCTGCAAGTTGCCGTTCCCAATCCTCCAGTTCACTGGATAGATGCTCAAACGCAATGGCGTTCTCGGAGCTGGAAGTACTGGTACGTCGACCAGACAGTGGCCGACCCTGGCCAAAGGTAGGTTGATCGACATCGAGCAAGAGCTCAATCTTGTGTGAGAGTTGCTCGTTTTCACGGCGGAGGTTGAGGTTTTCATTGCTCAGCCTCTCAGCCAAGGTTTCGTCGCTGCCATTACGGGCTACGACCAATGACTCCTTCAGACGCTTCACATCGTGGTTAAGCTCCTCAATTTGAACCAGCCTATCGTCTGATTCCCGCCGTGAGGCAACCAACTCATCGCGAAGATTTTCCAAGTCCTTCTCCAAGGAATCCAGCCGGCTGCGAAGATCCTTGTTTTCATTGTGAAGGCGCTGAACCTGGCGTTGAGAATCGATGAATTGGCTTCGAAGTGCTTCCGAGCCCTCGTCTGAGGATGGTGTCGAGCGACCATTGATACCACGCGCTCGAGCTGCAAGGTCAGGGGTCTTCACACCAGCACGACTAGCATCGAGATCGGCCTGCAGTTCAGTGTTAGTCTTCTTCTGCTTGGTGAGCTCGTCACGCATCCTGCGCATCATCTTCTCCGTGCCCCTGAGGAGAGATCAGAAGCTTACACCAAAACACTGAAAACCTTGAAACTCACTTGACATAGTGAACGGCCAGTTGATAGTCCTCTTCCATTTGTTGCATGCGCGATTTGTAACCTCGTTCAGTCTCCTCGAGCTTCCGCTCTATCTCGATGGCACGAGCCTCCGCTTCGTGTGTGCGCGAGGACGAATGCGAATTGGCACGCAGGGAATCGAGCTCGGAAGTGACCGCGCTTAATCGGTTTTCCAACTCTGCCTTCTGGCGCGACAACTGAGAAAGCTCACGTTCAGCGTCTTCATGTTGGCGAGTGCGTTCGCTAAGCCGTTGTTCAAGGTCTGCAATTGCTTCTGATGCTGAGCTACCGTTGAATTGCGGTCGCATGTCTTCGTCGAGGAGGATGCCATTCTCGGAGAGATAGCCACGGAGCATATTGAGCCGGAGGGTAGCGTCTGCCGCAAGTTTGGATTTCTCTTGTAGTTCTGATTCCTTCTCAGAGAGATCTTTGCCCAGCGAACCGCTATCGTGCATGGCATTGTAAAGCTGTGATCGCAGCCCGATGATCTGAGCGCGAAGTTGTGACTGCTCTGTGTCGGTCTCGCGGTTACGCCGCCTTTCTTCAAAGAGCTGCCCAGTGACGTCCTCCAATCGAATATTGGTGTCGGAAAGGAGCTGACGTAAGCTATTCGCCTCGTTCTCCAGGGTTTGGACCTTATCCATGTGTGCTCGAACAAGGCGATCTTCATCGGACTTAAGGTCACGATGCGAATCCAAGATCTCGCCTAACCGTCCAGTGGTAAGAGCTCTGAAGGCATCAGCCTCTTCTCGCGATTTGGCCCAGGAATTTTCAACCTCACGCAGTTGCGCCCGAACACTCTCAACCTCCGTTGTTCGAGTCTCCAACTCTCCACGGATTTCGGCGAGATCGGCCTCCAAGCTCGTTATCTGTTCGCGTGCCCTCTGCTGCTGAGCTTCGGTATCTTCGTTACGAGCGGAGGTGGCTTGGATCGCAGCGCTCGCTTGCTCCAAAGCTCGAACGTGTTGATCGCGCGAAAGCTTGAGTTCCTCGAGTTGAGCCTGGACATTGGATTCATCAGCAAGCTTCTGCTCGAGGAGCGAAGTCTGCGAAAGAAGTTTCTCCGAGTATTCGCGTAGCTGAGCTTCCAGGCGATTGTTACCCTCGAGCAGAGAGGTGTTCTGTTGCGAAAGCCGCGTTTGGTTTTCATTGAGCTTCTCCGCACGTTTGATAGCATCGGCGGCGCGAGCATCTGCATCCTCGCAAAGGCGTGTTTGTAGAGCAAGAGCATCGCTTAACTCGGACATTTGCCTATCCTGATTCCAGCGCTCTGTCATCATGTTCGAGACCTGGGTTTCCAACGCCGAAACACGTTCCCGTTCAGCTTTCGCAACGTCTGAATCATTGGAAGCTTCAAAGGCAGCCAGCTTGGTTCGGTAGTAGGCAGCTTCATGCATAGCACTCTCCCTTTGACGCTCAGCCTCTGCGACACGATCGGAAGCTTGCTTGGCTTGGTCGGACAAAGTTGTCTATACAGAATGATCAATACTAATTTGGACCAAGTTTGAACCGATTAATTACCTGGATATGTGCCTTGAACTGCTTGAACTGGAGGATCATTTCCGATCGTTTGGTATCCTCCGGACTATTTGACACTCCATTCACCATGTCCGTAGGGGAAGCATCCGTGGTCTGATATATATAACCTGAGCGTGCGGCCTTCGATAAAGCCTCCTTCATCCAGGCCAACTTTTTCTTCATCCCATCCAGCTCGACCTCCTTAGCCTTCAGTTCCCTAACAGCATCAGCAGACATGCTACTGACGGAGCCGTTTGCAGTGCCAGGACGATGGAATGCTCCACCTGTTGGGGAACCATTGGCTGATGACTGATAAAAGGCATCGGGAGGCGGCTTGCTGCGATCCACAGTCAATGGTGAAGCGCTTCGTGCTGCGATCCCCGCCGCTACGTTGGCGATATTCGGAACATGGCCATTCACGTATTCCATGCTTCCGTTGGCCGGGGACATTGCTCTGCTCGCCACGCTACCAGGACTCTTCGCGCGAGGATGCCCTGACTGTGAAAGGTTTTCCGGAGACATTGCTCTTTCACGAGAGGTATGTGATTCGGTAGTTGCAGTATCATGGCCATCATCTGTACCGGCAACATCGTCATCGTCACGTCTAGGCCGTGCGGGGGCCTTACCTTTGCCATTGACGGGAAAAGGTGGGTTTGCGATGCCATTCACAGGCTTGTTGGGCACGCGAGCATTGGGAGGTGACATGCCTCGACGGACTTCCTCCGGGTTCACACCATGGGGCGATGGGGATCGTGCACCGTTGATGGGTCCAGTAGGTTGTTGGCCAGGCTGGGGCGTGCCAATTTGTTTCCTGGGCGGACCGGCAGCACCAGTGGTGGGCGGGGGTTTACTCGAATCTGGATATTTAATGTGTTCTTTGCAAATAATTCAGTCAGTCGCAGGTCACATGACGGTCAGAAGGGACTTGCTTGTGTCAAGGACGTTGATGACAGTGGCATCTTCGGCCCTGGATGGAGTGGAAGATTCACCACCCAACACATATACCCGTGTCCCCATAGATGCCATAGCATGCCCTGATCGGCCACTTGGTGACGGCCCCATGTTCTGGAACATGTACCATCGTTGATCTGTCAAATCAAGTTACGGAATAGACAGTGTGAGCCAGGACTAATTCACATACTAGAGATCTTGAACGCCGCGAGGTCGCTCAAATCGTTGCCGTCCACACCGCGCCCACCGAAAACATACATTACATCGTCCACTAAAGCGGCAGCATGACCTTCCCTCGGGGATGGGATAAAGCCTATGCATTGGAGCTCTGACCACGTCCGCGTATTGATGTCAAACACCCATGTATCGTTGTAGTGGTATTGTCCATCAGTACCGCCAAAGCTAAGATCACGTCATCAATCAAGTGTGGGTAGGTAAACGGGATCAGATGGTTCGCAAACGTACATGATAATTCGCTCTCCAAAGGTGACACAAACATGGCCAGTTCTCGGAGGGGGTCTCTCAGGTGTCGTAGGCTCGTATCGCTCCCATACTGCTTTTGTGCGTACTGTAAGATAAGTGGGATCAGAGACGGAAATAGATCAGAGGGTATGAAGTCATTCACATGAGTTGAGATCGAAAGACCACAGGTCATTCAGGAAGTCCCTGTCCACTTGCCCACCAAAGACGAAAAACTTTGAGGCGATCATAGCAACAGCGTGGCCATAGCGCCCAACAGGTGCCGGGCCATGCACGCTGACCTTTGTCCACTCGCGAGTGTCTGAAAAGCATGTTAGCGGTGAAATGAACCGATGAATCGACGACCACAGGGCGACGGACTTATATTAAGAAGGTACAAGCCATCATCTTGGGGATCGGTCGGTTTCGATTTTGGGTCCGCTTTGGTGTCCCCACCCCACACGATCAAGACGGAGCTGACGAGGGCACTGGCATGGCCTACTCTCGGCGAAGGTATCTCACCACCTGTTTGCAGCAATGTGGCAGAGAGATTGGTGGTGGAAAACAGGTAGAGGTCGTTTCTTGGAAGTTCATGGACGAGCCCACCGAAGAGGAAGAGGTCACCACCCGTCGTAGCGGTGGCTGGTAGTGCGTGCCCGTATCGAGGGAAGGGAGATGGAGATGGAGACGTGGGTGGATTGAGACCAGGCCTGTTGAGTACGACGGGGGGTGGAAGTTGAAGACGGCGTGCTGACCACGGGTAGGCTGGACGAGACGAGGATTGTGTAGAGGAAGATGGCTGGCTCATGGTAGGTGGCTGGGGTTGCTGAGTAGTGTTACTGGGAGGGTTCCCTCGATTTTGTGGTCGTTGCGGTTGCTGAGAACCTTGGGAAAGTGAGGACCCATTGTTGAGGCTGCCAGATGGGCTTTATGGGGGAGATAGATGGGTACGCAACAGATAAAAACTAGGAAACGAACTCACGCATCAAGTGGAGTTGCATCGCGAATACTACCCGGCTGCTGTTGAACTGGATTTGAGGTATCCTTGTTGGCGTTGGAGAGTTGGGCCAGAGCCTGTTTGGGGGTTTGCGCTACGGTGACTTGGGCAGCGGGAGGTTGGGCCTGCACCTGCGGCTTCTTCCTGAAGAAGGACATTCTTCGAGACCTGGAACCAAAGAGAGACGGTATTATGGGCGACAAAAGATACGGGTAGAATTTAGAGGTGTTGGGCGCGGAATGGCGATTCTTGGCCTGGCGTTAGGGAATGAATGGAGGGGGACTTGTAGGCCAGAATGATGATGGTACGAGGAGGAGGAGAGGACGGACCCGCGTTTTGAGTGTGAGAGAAGGGGGAGCGGAAAGGGATTTGATTGCAGGAGGAGGACGAAGCGTTGATGTGAACAGCAGTTTGGTCATATTTGCACTCGAAACCCGATATTTTTTGGCAAAGTAATACAATGTCCCAGCTACTCTACGAGAACTCGAGCTCGAGCTCAATTCCAGGTTATTATGTTCCTTTCGTCCTGAGAATTGCTGTGGTCTCGCTTCCTGTGCGCCATGACCATCTCTTTGCTGCGAAACAGCCGATAACAGTCTNGGGGGGAAGCATGTGAGCATCATATGAAGCGTGCGGGAAGCTAAAGGATACTCTGCCATCCATTGCGCAGATGAACACCTTGGTCCTGCTCTGCTTATGAACTCAAGTTGGCCGATGAGCGCAATGCAACCTACTCATCTGGGGTGGTGACTTTGCTCAATGCCTTGATCGAGTCCAGGTGTTCTGGAGTTGTGTCAACTGTCGTTATCGTTATTTATCAAGGCATAATTCTGGTATCAGAAGTTTGCACGTACCATCTCTGGGAGCGACTTGAGCAGGCAGGACGGAGGGGAGGGAGATGGTGGAGGGGGCCATCATGTCACGCGAGCGTCACGTTCTTGCCTCAGGCTCTAACCGTCGATGGGGCGTGCCCTTGCAATTTCCATACCAAAGCTCCCGACCATGTCCTTTCGCGTACAACGAGCATTGGAAATTGACAAGGACCAGTCCTCTGCAGAAGAACACAAGCCAAATCCCCCCATTTTGCGGTGGCTCGGCGACTGGCCGCGTTCTCGTCCAAAATCCCGCTCAGAATCCATACACCGTCGTTCGCCATCGCCATCGACCTCCGAATCACCTCCAACAACTCCCCCACCGAACTTGGCAGCTCTTCATGAGGCTCTCTCCGAGTCTCTGCCAAAATACCCCCCTACAGCCCGACTTCCCGATCCATTCAGACCAGCGCACCATCTTGCACGACCCCCGCCCTTCCTAGGAACTTTGACTCGTTCRACATTGCCCATATCGTCTCTGTCACCCCCAAATTCAGCAGACAATTACCACCCAATACCCCCTTCGCCAATAACTAATGACCTACCTCCTATAATACTCAATTCGCCTCCAAAAGGCTCATCAATGGATTCATTGAGACGCCTGTCTATCCACGATTCGTCGTCTAATCCTCAGCCGAGCACCATAAAGTCCAAGTCAAGTCCCCCTACTCGCCCAGCTAGCCCGACTGGATGGTGGTGGTTCCAGCCGCAGAACAAGGACAATGTAGACGCCCTGCTAGAAGAGGGAGATCGTGCAGCTACACTGCAGCAGGAACGGAACAAGTTAAACAGAAAATGTGCGTTCGCGTTCCCCCCTTCAGCTTACCCTCTCGAATGACTAGCATGTCTCAGACCGTCCACCGAATAACCCCATCGTTTTCTGTCACGGTTTGCTCGGCTTCGACTCTGTCAAACTCGGTCCTGCCATAGCGCCTCTTGAAGTGACTCATTGGCGGGGCATCAAGGAAGTCTTGGAAGCCAACGGTGCCCAAGTCCTAATCACTCGCGTCCCTGCCACTAGCAGCCCAGCAGATCGAGCCAAAATCCTCGAAGAGAAAATATCACAAACATACCCCGGACGGAGCGTCCATCTAATCGGTAAGTCCCCTGACATCCCTCACCCTTCCAGTCCTTCATTCTGAGTTAGCATAGGTCACAGTATGGTTCGTAACCCACCTCCATCACACTGTTCTGTTCTTATACATGTACTCATAGGGAGGCATCGACTGCAGATACCTGACTACCCACCTCACCCACCGCAAATTTGACGTCCTCTCAATAACCACCATCGCAAGTCCGCATCGTGGATCGGCATTTGCCGATCATTTTCTCTCGACCATCGGTCCTTCGAGGATGCCCCAAGTCCTCTCACTTCTTGACCTCCTGCCGAATGGTGGAGGCGACGGCAAAGCGTTCGAGTGTCTGACTCTGGACGCCATGCGAAAGTTCAACGAGGAAACCCCTGATGTTCCAGGGGTAAAATACTTCAGTTGGGGAGCCACATACGATCCCGGATTCATTGACACATGGAAGTACCCACACTCGGTTGTTCTGGAGAAGGAGGGTCCTAATGATGGGCTTGTCTCTGTCGAATCGGCGAAATGGGTGCGTCACTCAATCTATGCTCTATGCTTCGGAGAATTGTTGTTATAGCTACTTACATCTATCTTCATATCCATATTCTATATTTGATTTTCAGGGCACGTATCTGGGGACATTGGAGGGCGTGAACCATCTAGACCTGGTGGGATGGATAAATACGGCGAGGTATAAGTGGGCTGAGATTGTTGGGAGGGAGATTAAGTTTCGGCCGGCGACTTTTTACTTGGGCGTTGCGGATATGTTAGCTGGGTCTGTGGAAGGACAGCCGGAGCTGGGAGAGCGGGAGGATGAGGAGAGCGAGCCTAACGATCATGACAAGCGAACTGATGAATTGGCAGAGCAGGTAGGACAAGAGTCGGTGGTGCAGACGAAGGCTGGCGCAGGTGCTTCAGTCCAAGAAGCCACAGCACAGCAGAATGATACTGAAGCGATAGGTTTGAGCCATGGCAAGGGGAAACAGCGACAAGAAACGTCGGATTGTCCGGTTGCTGTTGACGCAGGACCGTCTAAACCGGAAACATCGCCGTCAGACCCTTCACAGGCGGCGAAGCCACCCTCATAATATAGATTACTTGGGTTATTTTGCATGGACACTGTTATCCATCAATTATCTTGCTGTACTATACTAATTACCGGACATAGAGTAGATGTATCTCTAGCGTAACGCCTCGACGAAGTCCATAATGCACCCAGAGTTGCTAACTTGCACAGGCCTCTGATGTAGCTCAGACAGATACTTCACGTAAGTATTTGGAAGACGCTTATCGAGTCGACCCCAAGTTGACCCCGTGAATACTCATCTGAACCACGATTTCGGTCGCAGTGAGACCGGGGACATTTCGTCATTAACTCCGAGGGGGACTAGGGTGACAGTTTCCGCAGCGAACAGACATGCTCCCTCGGGTTCAGCACGCTGAGGTACATACATTTGTCACAAAACTTCGGGGGGTGAGACGGATCAGAAGAAACGAACTCTGGAAGGATCGGCTCCGGGGACGATGAAGCAGGTAGTGCGACGATGATTATTACTCGAGTTGGAAGGAAAACTCGGCCCTGCAGGGCGGCGACTCATGCTAGCATTCTCCTGCCACTGAACATATCCTATTCACAGGGCTACAGGACTAGCATAACTGGAACGAATTCCCTGCGACACCGTTGTGGGTCATACAACCTACAACGAGAATGTCAGGCTCCTTGTTTTCGTAATTAGAAGTGTAACAAACCACAAAAGTTTCCATTGCGGTCCCAGACGATCCTTTCGGCTCCGGGGTCGTTGGGTACCCCAGTATAGACTCTAGTTGGTAAGATAGGGAATTCTTGGAAAGGAGCGGTACAAGCTTGAGGCCAGACCAAGCCCTACGGCAAAATTCAATGGCCCGGTTTCCCTAGAGGAACATGATGAACACACTTCACGGTTACCAAAGTTGTGAGGGTAACGTCTCGAGCTGAGAAGGCAAGAGTTAGTCAGGGTGGATGAGGTAGGTTGAGAAGACCGCTAGTACCCCACTTGCTGGTTGTTAGCCTGGTAGGTGCGCCCTTGGTTGTAGGCAGAGGTAACCTGAGCGAGGGAGAAACTATTTCCTAAGGTAGCTCCGTTGACTGAGTAGTGATCTTCAGTATATGTGTTCGTATGATAGGGACAGTGCAATCATACCTTGCTTCCTGCAGTTACAAGCCGTGAGCGCGTCGACATTCAAGACAGCCGCACTGTTGAAGACGACGAAGAAGGCAACGTAAAGTGCGATCAACTTGAGCATCGCAGGCAGACAAGAGGGTATTGTGGATATCTTGTCGACAGCATGGGCACCTGGGGCAGCCTTCTTATACCGCACTAGTATTCGAAGTCAGGAAGCCTCTGTTCACGAATTCGAGAAGCCCCCGAATAGCTGAAGCTAGTGAAGCCTCATGCTGGTGAGGTGATGCTCGTGATCATTTGCGCAGATGGGTCTGCCCCAGGACTACATCGAGGAAGACTGGGGCGGCGCCTTTGACCTGCAAGTGAGCATGGGCCCTTCCCTCGCACGAGCCACGCCAGAGTACGTCTTAGGATACCAAGGTAGCTTTTGCGCGAAGGCAAGCGGGGAATCAAGAAGAGATTTGTAAGGGAAACGGCGGAGAATGCAGTGTTGTGTGAAGACGACAATTGATAAACACTTGATTCTAAACCTAGGAAGGTGGGGAAGGTACTTAGTTAAATATATACGAGCGAGTGGTTCCCTGTTCATTGTTAGTGTTTCAATGAACGTTCAAWTTTTTTTTGGTCATCAAGGCTTCTCAACGGCTTCTTGTAGTGCGCCCAGATTGGATGGAACGCGTTTGCGCGGTCGCAGAGGACGTCAGAGTTGTGTGGGGTACCGAGCACAGTACGAACCCATTCCGTGGGGTGGCGCCGTTGTGGGTCATACATCCTACAAGGTAGGACGCCATTAGAATCAACGGCTTCGTGGATACACGCGCAACGAACCACAGAAGTTGCCATTGACGTCCCAGACGATCCTTTCAGGTCCAGGGTCCTTGGGAACCCCAGTATAATGCCTAGTAGGCAAAATAGGGAATTCTTGGAGAGAAGTGCCAGCGCAAGCGTGTGGCCAAACCAAGCTCTAATTCTAAGGTCAGCGAACAGGTGGTACAGGAGGATCGTTATAAGAGGGAAATGTACTTCGCGGTTACCAAAGTTATGAGGATAATGCCTCGGGCTGAAGGGGGGGTTAGAGTTACCATGAGTTGAGAGACACAAAGGAGGACCGAGAATGCTTCCAGTACCCGACTTGTTGGTTGCTAGCTTGGTAGGTACGTCCTTGGGTGTAGGCAGCTCTAACCTCAGAGAGTGAGAATTTATTTCCTACGGTAGCCCCGTTGGCTGCGTGGTCGTCAGGGGATGTGCGAGGGGAGGGACAAAATGCGATGTACCTTGCTGCTCGCAGTTACAGGGAGTGAGAGTATTGACATTCAAAACAACGCCAGCGTTGAAGGGAACGAAGAAGGCAGCACAGATTGTGATGAGCTTGAGCATTAGAGTAGGTGTGGTGCGGGTGCGTGATGGATTGCGAGTGATTGTACGGGGTTTATATAATGCAAAGGCTTTAAGCCAGGACTCAGTATCCGATCACAAAAGCGAGCTGAGGACGGTGCAAGTTTGCACGGGCGTGTAAGTCCCGTGTTGGAGAGGGGATACTCGTGATCATTTGTATGGGCCCAGGTCAATGTCGTGTGGGCCTACCCAGTGCCAAATGATAATCAGTAATCAAGGAGAAGAGCGTAGCAAGCATCACCAGGCCAAGGAGCTTCCACATCAGCGCTGGGCTGACAGTTCTGACATGCAGTCGGGAGGCTTCTACGCAGCAGCCACGCTAAGGCGTGTGTCCAGAATCCAGAACGACGTGGAAGCGCAAGGGCGGCAGGAAGATTGATTTATTGAGGACCAATTCGGAAGGAAAATAGCCCTGCGAGGCCCGATGGATAGATAGGAATGCGAGCAGTTTCTAGCTCATGTTTCGTTTATACTAATCTTTGATCGGTTTCGTATCATCACAGCGCCGCCTTCCCGTGCTATCAGATTGAATGAAACTTATTCGCATGATCATAGAAGATAGGCGCGATTCGAGTTTGAGTTACAGCTAGCGAGCCAGAGGCCTAACACAACTGGAACGAATTCCCTTTGACCCCATTATGGGTCATACAACCTGCAAAAATGAATGAAGTCATCAACTTTTTTGGCAACGGTGAGTACACCCGAAACATACCACAAAAGTTTCCATTGACGTCCCAGACGATCCGTTCAGCACCAGGGGTGTCGGGTTTCCCAGTAAACACCCTATCATTCAAGATAGGGAATTCTTGGAAAGGAGCGGTGCAAGCTTGCGGCCAGACCAAGCCCTAATCCTGAAGTCAGTAACCGGATAGAGCAGCACAAAGGGGCACAATAAACGCACCTCGCGGTTACCGAATCTATGAGGGTATTTATTCTTGCTAAGAAGGCCAACGAGTCAGGTCAGACGGACGAAGAGGGACCGAATGAAAACACCATACCCCACTTGTATGCCCTTGGCCTGGTAATCGCGTCCCCTCTGCAAGGCGAATCTGACCTGGCTTTCGATGTATTCATATCCTACGATTTTCCCTTTCACTGCGTGAGCGTTAGTCAGTGAGGCTCAAGGGGAGGGGCAAAGAAAACGTACCTTTCTTCTCGCAGTTGCAACCAGTGGTGGATAAGACGGTGGCACCGTTGAAGGTAACGAGGAAGGCAACACAAAATACGAAGAGCTTGAGCATTGCAGGTGTACTAGGGGAGACTGCAGATTGTCCTATCTGGAGGGTGAGTACCTTGGGCTGTTTTTGAATGATTCCAGGGCTCGCAGCCAGAAGGCTCTGATCACGAAGGAAAATCGAGAAGTCGTCAGGGAGCCCATGTTGGCGGCGTACGACTCAACAGATATGAAAGCTCCATGTGGCCGATGAGATGCTCGCGATCAGTTGGTCTGCCCAGAGCCAAATGATACTGAATTGAAAAGAAGCATGGTAAGATCTTCAGTCCGGGGAACCTTCTTCGCCTAATACGAGACAGACTGGGGTATGGGTGTTCAAACGTTCAGACGTTGAAATCGCATGGGTCTGCCCAATAAGACTTGGTAAGAAGCGTCGCAAGGATCTTCAGTCCGGGGGTATTCTGTCGTCTAACACCGGGAAGACTGGGATGACAGCCTCGAGACGCAGTCGGACATCTTCCTTCGCGTCCGATACGCCGAAGCGGGTGTCTATATTCTTCGGTAGCGTTAGCGTTCAAAGGAGAAGGATATATAGATACGGACTGCAGAATACACCGACGGCTGAAACGACGGAAAATGACAGATGTAGCAGGACAAGGACAATTGCGAAGTTGATTATTGAGAATGGTGCTGAGGAGGGTAGATAGAGGGCATTGAGAATAGCTTGCAGTGTGCGCTTCGCTGATGCTCATCTTTGATCGCTTTCGTGTCAGCAGAACGCCCACCCCTTCACCCTCGCTTTGAATGAAACGCGTGCGCATGATCATAGGATGTGTACTCGATCAGACTCCTAGCTACCAGAATTGTGTTAGATATCTACTTCTGGCACACCACGTACGGGCCATTGGGTTCTTTGTGGGACATACAACCTACGACCACGAAGGAATTCGTTAGCGGTCTCATATTGGTGGGTCCAAAGACAACGAACCACAAAGCTGCAGATCGGAACCCCAGACAACCCTGTCTGTGCCAGGGGAACCCACTCCCGTATACGCCCCACTGTTTGGAAAGATAGGGAATTCTTTGAAAGGCGGAGTACAAGGTTGTGGCCAGTGTAAGTGCTGTTGCCACGAAGTCAAAAAACGGTATGAAAGGAGCACAATAAACACACTTCAACGTTTTCAAAGATATGAGGGTAGCCTCTGAGAAGGTAAGAATCAGTTGGGTGGACAGGGTGGGGTAAGAAGATTACAGTACCCGACTGGCTGTACAAGCCGCTGTCCTTGTTGCAAAGCACTAGTAACCTGCACCTCGTTGTACTTGTTTCCGCTGGCTACGTGATCTTCAGTACTCTATATGTATTAGGGAAGGAACAAAATAACTGACTGTTCTTGCAGTTGCAGACGATGTCGCTAGGATCACGAACGACGACAGCGGCACCGCTGAAGGCAACGAAGTAGGCAACGTAGAATGCGAGGAGCTTGAACATGGCCATTGAGGTCTGGGGATCTGAGGAGCTAGAGGGTACTGCATATGTCTTATATAGTGTATGAGGAGCCGTGGCTGCTGTAAAAATATACCAGGTGCTCAGACCCAAGAAGGGAGGCGTTGGGAACTAGACGAATAGTGCGACGCTCAAATGATTTGGAAGCTCCATGTTGCAGCACGGGGGGATATTTTTGAACATTCGTATGTATGGTAACATTGCATGGTTCTGCTGGACACCGGTCTTGGACAAGTACCTGAATGAAACCTCAAACTGGGGAACTTTCATCGTCTAACACTGGCAAGACTGGTGTAACTGTCTCGATATGCAAGCGGGCGTGCTCCTTCGCGTTAGCCACGCTAAGGTATGTATCTAGAAGCTGGGTAAGCTTCTTGAATGGGGTGGTTAAAAATATACACGCACTCCAGAAGAGACCGACGACGGAGACGACAAAGAAGCGCAGGTGTGGCGGTACAATTGCGAAGTTGATGATTTGAGTTGGGAGGAAAACAGCCCTGGGTAACGAGAATGGAATGTAAGGTGAGAGGGGGAATGGAAGTACTATGATGATGATGATTTTACCAATTCCTAAGGAGAGTGGGGATGTACGCCTGATGCCAGCGTGTCAGGCTGGTAGTAGACTACCGTGAAGGAGTAGGATACATACAGATTTGATTCTGGGGATCGCGTCATGTGCTTTGCCTTCGAGTATAGACATTGCGCCAAAGAAGAATGGAACGGAAGCTGAGACGAGAGTTCGAGTGATGGCGATGCTTGGATTGAATGACTACACACCTGGGGTAAGTATGGCTTGATCGAGCCACACCTGGGATCAAGTTGAGGTCAAGGGAAGTTTGCGAAGAACGACGACACCACACGCACTCGATAGAGAACACCTCGAGTCGGGCTGGCAAATTTTATACGGGCGAGAAACTGATACCACAGCGTCAGAGTGGGACCAAAAAGACATCCTTTTTGCGTGGCCGATAGTCAGTGAATATTCTCATCGTACAGTGCGTAGCTGAGCGCACCTCCATAAATTGTCAGCCTAGATGTTCGAGCAAACTGGGGTGACGTTGAGGCGATTCTGTGGGTTGACTGTCATCCAAGAGTAAGCTGTGGGTTTGAAAAGCTCACGTCGTGACCAGATAGGCCTCTTCGTTCCACTGCCTGCTGGGCTATCACATCTCCGGCGCCGAACAAGACTGCTCCAGTGAGGCATTGAGCCAGCATAGGCTTTCGGAGAAGAGCAGAACTATGCGGTAATCCATGAGATATGAAGTACACGAGTAGATTAACGAAGGTCCTGACTTGTAAGCTCGGAGGATGGAGGTCATGGGTGATGGTGGTTGTCGCTGACGGTGTGGAGGCCAACCTTTGACCGTGTTTGGAACGAGGACCCCCTAAGCGCGCTCCTGTCTAACACGAGGCTTGTTGATAATTCATGACGAGACAAGTTTGCCACTAACGTCCACCTCGACGACGACGACGATGATGATGAACCGTCCACTTCCTCCTGCCGACCTGCTCAATGACCCAGCTTTCTCGCCAGATCCGACGCTTCATCCAGCCCACGTTTCTTCACACACGGTCCTTACAGTTCCCCCAGGGCATCCGCGCTTCAGACAAGACCGACTAGCCACTCTGGCTGCTGCTGCCAGTCGCCCTCCGCTGCCTCCGATTGCTGTCTCCCAGTACTCCCGGCGAAATGACTGGGACACCGACCCGTTCTCAGAGTCTTTGCCGCTGCAGCCTCCGAACACACCTCAAGCCGACGGCCCGGTGTTTCAAAAGCAGTATACGCTCCGCAGTGACGCTCTTATGCACGAAGCGGTTCCCTCTCACCGTCCACCCCAGATGATCCAGCAATTACACGAATCCCCCGCTTCGCCCTCTTCCTCTTCTTCTCACATGTCTACTCCCTCGACCACTCCCCCGTCCTCCGCTAGCTCTCATTATCCGAATCCAATCAAGAACGACCCTACCATGATGCCTACGACTACTTCAGAGCTGCCTTCTGCTACCAACGTGCCCCCCGTTATTCCCCCTACAAAGGCAGACAAACGATCTCGGACTTTCTCATTCTTCCGTCGAAAGCAGCCTCAGCCACCCCAGCCTGCTCAACCCCAGCCTCGGTCACCGACAAAGGCAAAGCTGACAAAGGCTGCCCCCAGCAAGCCTATACCTACCCAATCTGATCTTCCTCGATCCGCATCACCTCCGCAGCCTGGTCGCGTTCAAAGCGCACCCGAATTCGGTCAATCTGAGAGCCGGCCATTACCCCCGCAAAGATCCGCAACCGCTCCTTCACCAGTACCGTATCCTGCATCTGCACAACCTACCCCAGCTCTCTCTAAACCTGTTCAACTCCTTGGCCTTGATCGCATCGATGAGCTCGACGAAACGAATCCCTTTGGCGCCCGCGTTCATCACGGAGGCCCTTATGAGGCCATAGCTCGTCTA